>CBMN011749589.1:0-10017 GCA_000582825.1 Hordeum pubiflorum
GAGGGGAAACAGGACCTAATGCCCTATTTAGTTGTGACATGAACCATGTCCAATTTTCATCGGTTTCACCATCAATTGGTTTCACGAATTGTATATTTGTCTCGGGTTACTGTGTAAAAGGAACAATAAGAAACCAGCATGTTTTCTTTTCATCTCATATGATGTTGTCATGTGTACTACATACTGCACTTTTTCAGATTTAATAACATATTTAATTAAAACAAGTTAAAAGCATTGCATAGACGCACTTACCTGAAATCTTTGATGTATTTGCAAGCAGCAGGAACAACAATAGCCTGGAAGAAAACTTTGACACCATTCATCGTTCTGTTTGTACAAGAAAAAATAGAAATTTCTTGTAAAAAAACATTGGTCTTTTTGGCATGCATGATTTCAGATCGTCATGCTTAGGTGTGCATTCTGTAAACTAAGAATGCACACATGCACATTTTTTTGCTAAGATATATTCAGATGCTTCGATACAATTAAAAGCTACTATAACAGCTTCACATATTATAGATGCATACATGCTTATAGTTCTAACTTTTGCCATGGATAATGAAGTGGTGTGCATCCATGATATAGACACTTATAGTTGTGATCTGTGTCATGGATAATGAAGTGGTCTGCATCCATGATATAGAGTTATAGACGCCTATTGTTGTGAACTCTTTTGGAAGCTCTTTTTAAATTCTACTCCCTCCGTTGACAAGTATTATGGAATGGAGGGAGTAATTGTTTGCGGTTCTTATTAGTCTGTCAATAAAATTTAATTGTTTCTTATGTTCAGCTGTGCCTGGCCCAATAAGTGGCAAATCTGAGCTCCATGGAGTCATTACATATATCCAGTGCAAAATGATCTGAATTTTGCAAACCTAAGCTCAACAAGAGGTGTCGAAAGGATAATGTCCTTGATTGGCTTATGACTGCTCATATCTGTAATGTAGATATTTGGTGAGATATGAAGCGTAGGCTGAAATATATTATCTGCCAAAATCTAAACCCAGGACAATATATCAGGTTTGATGTACATCGATAAATGGCTATGTGTCTGCATCAACTCTCCAAAGAATGCACTATTTGGCATTTCCAAAACTCCTGGTACTGAAATTGCCTTTTGTATTTCCTTTACATTCATAGATTTGACATCTACCTTAGATGTTCAGTGTTAAGTTCTGAAAAGCTTCTTACATCAGTATATATCTTGGCTTACATTTGGTTTGGTGCCCATTCCCTAGTTGCTTAAGTAATCTTAGCAAGACTGTGTGTTGGAGGCGACGCCGGACCAATCCCAACATGGAAGTATTGAAAAAACTTGTATAAACCAAAAATCTCAAATATCCTTCACCGTGAGTGCCATTTAGTGTGGTGGAGTATTCTGAAAGGTGTGCAACTTCTGAAGGAGACGGAACTCAGATTCGTACCTGGCCTGGTCCATGGGTGCCTGGAGGGTGTTATCCTACAGAGTCATTGCCAGTGCCAATGTCCCTACTGAAGTTGGCAAGTTGCCGAGCTCGTGGACGCAGTTACTGAAACGTGGGGCAGGGGATCGATTCGTCAAGCTTTTGCCGCAGCGGATGTTCTGGTGGTCCTCATCATGCCGATATGTGACCAGAGTGAAGATTCCTTAGCTTGGCAGTACAGTATGATCGCGGGACGGACAAGTTACACCTGGATGTTGTGCAGCGAGATAGCACGAGTATACAAAGCCATGGTGAACCTGTAACCTCCCAGCTCTAATTACAGGAACACAACATGGCATCATTCAGATGTGGAGCTCTACCGATTTCAGGTAATCATCGTAGTATGACTGACATTATGAACACCCTTCCAAACTAGAACCCCACCCCATGTTGTTGCTTGTAAGCGATCAACTAATGATGTCATGGATTGTGATACCAAATAAATGTATAGCATGTAGGTGCCTATATTGCATACGTGTACTTTTTGCTCTCGTCTGGGAAATTTGGAAGTGCTTGATCTGTATTCGTCAGGCTTGAGAGAACCATTAACTTACGTGGTAGCGAACTGTCAATAGCGTAGTACACGTTTGATGGGTTCATGAATGTACATGTCCTTGTTATTTTTATTTCATTGGCTAAGAGAGTTGCGTTGATGCATGCTCTGTAGGTAGAAAATAATGATATAAAGTTGTACTAAAGCAGCGTCAATTAATATGGATTGAAGGGAGTAGTATAATCTAAATAACCATTAACATTCAATCAATCTTTCCCTTTGTAGAAACATCTGTACATATAATTTGTTCTATGTCGTCAGCTCCACACTTTATACCTGTGCCGCTGCCACAGTTCTCAACTTGTGAACATGATTATCTTTCTCTTGTAGGATTGTGGTTGGGGAAAAGGATGCAATATCTACCATGGAAATCCTCAATGGCGAAGCAATTCCGAAAGGCAATACCATTTTAACTAGACCAGCTGGGGAGGAACCGTGCGACATTTTAATTAAGAAGGAAGGTGTGGGACATCAAGTTCAATCCGCAAAATACACTCTTCATGAGAACTACACGCTCACTAATGGAGAAAAACTGTGAGTACACACCACTCTCTACGACTAAACGGGTTCTTGTAGTGCAACAAATGTATGTTCTACTTATGAAATAGCACGATTTCTTTGTCTAAGAAATATGTTAGTGTCGCAACTACGAGATATTGCACTTATTTGGTTTCATGTTACATTCTGTCAGTATGTGGTACATATACAGCACTAATTCACTTTCCCCGCACCCATAGAGTGCAATTAATATGCAATTGAAAATGCCCTGATTTCTTGCTGGGAGTATTCGCCAGACACATAATGTAATAAATACTCCAATCTTTAACTGCCGCCATTCCAGCCAAGGAATGACCATCCTTTAACCACAAGGGAAGAAAAGAAAATAGTCGAGTCTTCATGTTCTGTGTCCAGGAAGACTGTAAAACAATGTAATCTAATTGAAATTTGACCTCTCAAACTAACCAATCGGAGATTACTCCGTTTCTTTACGCTGTGAAGAATTTAAGAGTGTGTTCTAAATCGTACTACATCATACTAATGACCTGGCCTGGGTAAAACACTAACTTCAAAATATGCAGCATATTCTACCATATTTTTTTTGGTTCAGAAAATGCGAAAGCCTTGTGTTTCATTCTATTGAGAAGGTAGAAGTGACACAGTACACATGCCCAAACGGGCAGGAAAGAAAACGATTACAGAGCGCAACAAATCATTATGTAACTACGTTTGTACCAACTTTACAAATTATTGCAAAACATGGTATACTAGCAGAAAGCTTAAAAATTACTAAGCAAACAGGATCCGTTAGCATCCATACCATTTGCCTAGCAACAGAACAGAAGCAATAGCCTGAAAAGGAGAAGCGACCTGTTAAGATGGCAAACTACGCCCAAAAAAATTATTCGATATTTGAGAATCAATTAGTCTAACCAAAAAGAAATGACATCATATGAAAAACACTGAGAAGAGATTGGTGAGCAGGGGCGCAATTCAAAACCTTATTTATGTTATTGTTTGATACAATGTGACTGAAAAGACGGGAACACAATTTTGAACAAATAAAAGGCGCGTTGGATCTTGTTTTCCGACACATAAAGATGCCAGCTCCAAATCATGAGGCACCAGCCGTGGTTATCACGAGTATCCAACAAAAGAAAACATAGCCGATTAAACATGACGGTAGTCAGCAGCATTCTGCTAGACAATAGCTTCAGCATGCAATTATGTCAAGATCCACCACCAAACCACTATATATGCCACTCTTAATTACTCCTTGCTGCCAATAAGTGGAACATGACAATGTGATGGTTCATGTCGAGGGCAGCAGACACAATAAAACAATGTAGTAAACATGAGACGACTTATGTATATTGTAATCTCTATGCTTCTGGCAGATCTCAAGGCATAGCAGACAGCATCTTGGGAGATGTAATGGCATGATTCTTTATGTCTGCCAGTCAGATGCTACAGTACAGATCTGAACATACCATCTGCATAAATAGACGTTGCAGAACGGTAGATACATCAAGCTAGAAGCTCTTCTTTTCTGCTCCTCATCTCCTCAACCACAACTTAGAAAAAGGCTTCAAGATCAGACATGTCTTTCCACCAAAGATCGATAAGTTTGCCTTCTAGGCCTCACGTCAGTGAGACCCAAGTCGAGCAAGAGCTCCACAACCTAGAAACAAGCATCTCTTCCTCCAATTTCATTAGCACGATGTGCGATGGTCTCAGGAGTCTTGCAAACATCTACGATGGTCTTCAAGATATTATTTACCTACCAAGTCACCAAGTTTGCTCCTCCGAGCAGAGGAACATGTTGGATGGATAAATGGAAGGTTCTCTCGAGCTGCTAGATCTCTGCAGCGCCATGCAAGAGATCTTCGTTGAGATGAAGACCCTCATCCAAGAGCTGCAAGTGTCTCTAATGAAAGGGGATGATGCGGCTACTCAAGCCAATATCCAATCTTACACCCGCTTGGCAAAGAAGGCCAAGAATCATTTCAAGAAGAACACTAAGAAGACTCCTGCAGATTGCAGGATGGTCATGCTGTTGACCAAGGGCAGAGAGATCTCTGCCTCCCTGCTGGAGTCCACACTCCATCTCTTGTCAAAACAAATTGAGATGCCTTAACAGTCTCTTGTTTTCAAGGCATTTCACAAAAAGAAGGCAGTTGTTTGCAAGGATGAGCAATTGTCGGGGTTAGAGTGCAGTATCAGAAATCTTGAGAGCGGAGCAGGACATCTGCTCAGGAAATAAGTCCAGAACAGAGTTTCTCTACTCAACATCCTTATCACTCTTGACGCCCTGATTGGCATCCGCGTTTAAGGAATAGCTGATTTTCATACAATTTTCTTATATGTATACACTATACTGTACAAATGTACATGATACTACAGAAATAGAAAAAGAAACCAAAGTTTTGATCCATTTGACCATTTCATCCTTGAAGATGTGTTTATGATCCCAGTACACAGTTTATTTTTATGCCCATGGTTAGTGGATCTTGTTCCTTGTGTATGAAACATGCCAGATCAAAGTCACAATGTCCCAACTTGTATTTAACAGAATCACTTAATTTTATTATCCAGATTCTCTACCACCACCACATGGCTGTGCAGTCTGGCACTACAATTGAATATATTTCTTATTTCATACAACAAAGTCCAAATTAGTGTACTCAAATTTTAACATGTGAAAGGTGTAACAGCTCCTGGGTGCCTAGGCACCCTCTATGAACAGTAAAATAAAAAAAAATAGGAAAAAATTCAAACAAATCTGAAACTTTGCAACATCAGAGATGATCAAACTTTCTAGGTGCTTGCAAGTTTTCATGTCAAAATATCATGTAGAGAAAGGTATACGAACAAGTTTTAGATTTCAGTGCTAAAAGTGCTCAAAACTTGAAGCACTGAAATATTTTTCGTGTGTAGATCTCGTAGAATGTTTATTTGGCATGAAAACTTGTGAGCACCTAGAGAGTTTGATCATCTTTGATGTTGCAAAGTTTCAGATTTTTTTTATTTTTTTTGATTTTACTGTTCANNNAGGGTGCCTAGGCACCCGGGAGCTGAAAATCCACTCTCATTTTAACATCTTTGACATGTATATCATTTAAGCATTGAGGGTGAAAAAATAACAAAAAAGACTTCAAAATCACAACTATTTGCATGTTCTACAGTATTAACAATAATCCGAGCAAGACCTAATCTAATCTTAACTTGCCAGTGCGCAAACTTTTTGTTCTTTTCAGTAAAATGTTTCTCAATACACGAACTACAATCGATGCTTTATATGCTTGTTTCAAACTTCCCGAAGAAAAGATGCTGATTTCTGAGAATCAGTTAGTGTAACTAAAGTGGTATAATAAGATTGTACAAAAAACATTGCAAAAAAAAAAAGGGTGGCCATGGGCACATATCAAAGGCTTGTTTCAGTATGGTTACATATGTAATGGTCATGCTACTCACACGGTGGGTGGCTGAAAGGCTGAATCTTAAAAGATGGGCATAATATGCTGAACCCCTAGCATGGATCTTGTGAAGTGGATCTTGCTCCCATGGCCTAAACATGCTAGCTCCGACCGTCGAGGCTTGAACCTGTGATTATGTGCCCACCAAAGAAAACACCTTGTTAAATACAGGCATGTCACAGCTAAATGCTAGATTAGGAACCCATTAAATAATGGCCTCAGCATGCAAGAAGGATCCACCATCAGACTAAACCGCGCTGCTGGTTCTTGCTGCCAATTGTTTGGACAGTAGCACAAAACAATGTACTAAACATGAGACGACTTTAGTGTTGCCATCTGTATGCTTCTGGCAGATCTCAAGGTATAGCAGACAGCATCTGGGAGATGTAATGGCATGATTCTTCATGTCTACCAATCAAATGCTACTGCTTGTACATGTATGTATAAATAGGCCTGAGCAGAGCAGTAGACACATCAAACCAAGAAGTGTTATTTTCCGCTCCTCCTCTCTTCAACCACAATACAGAGAAAAGCTTCAAGCTCAGCTATGGCTTTCCACCTAAGATCGATAAGTTTGCCTTCTAGGCCTCACGTCAGTGAGACCCATGTCGAGCAAGAGCTCCACAGCCTAGAAGCAAGCGTCTCTTCCTCCAATTCCATCAGCACGATGTGCGATGGTCTCAGGAGTCTTGCAAACATCTACGATGATCTTGAAGACATCATTTGCCTACCAAGCCACCAAGTTTGCTCCTCCCAGCAGAGGAAGATGTTGGATGGAGAGATGGAATGCTCCATTGAGCTGTTAGATCTCTGCAGCAACATGCAAGGGGCCTTCGCCGAGATGGTGGTCATCATCGAAGAGCTGCAAGTGGCTCTAAGAAAAGGAGATGATGCAGCTGCTCAAGCCATGATCCGGTCTTTTACTCGCTTGGCGAAGAAGGCCAGGACACATTTCAAGAAGACTGCCAAGAAGGCTGCATCCGACAAGATGGTTATGCTATTGACCAATGCAAGACAGATCTGCATCTCTCTGTTGGAGTCCACACTGCATCTCTTGTCGAAGCAAATTGAAATGCCAAAGCAGTCTCTTGTCTGCAAGGCATTTTACAAGAAGAAGGCCGTTGTTTGCGAGGAGCAATTGCAGGAGTTAGAGTGCAGCATCGGAGATCTTAAGAATGGAGCAGGAAATCTGTTCAGGAAACTAGTCCAGAACAGAGTTTCTCTTTTAAACATTCTTAGCTCATAAATACTCCACATCACTCTACTCCCTGTGATTGGCATCCGCCTTTTTGAGGATGAGCCGATCTTGATACAGTTTCTCCATGTATATAGTATATACAGTACAAATGTACAGAAATTATAGAAACAAAGACCAAAGTTTTGATCCATCTCAGATTTTATGATACTGATTATAATCTCTTAGAGCTTTGTGATGAATATATGCATGAAAAAAAGAAATCTGTATGATGTATGTCCATCATGTATTTGTGAGGTTTTGTTAATTAGGTTTGTGTTACAGGTTACATGTTAGTGGTAAATGAAAACAACAATGATGTTGGGCCTACCATAAAACTATTAGGTTATGGGCTGCATTACACCTACCATAAGATTCATGATTAACCTTATTTTTTGGATCTCACTTATCATGCATGGGACAGGCCAGCTTGAAGCCACATGGTTGATGGTTGCACTTGCACATAAATCAACTAGCCAGATTGACCTCATAGTTGCAAATGCTGGCTTCGTATGCTCAATTAATATTTAGGTATATATCTACACATTTATTCAGATGATAAAGCTTGCATTTCTTATAAAGTAATAAAACTAGTTATGGTGGGTAGGTCAAGTGGATAAATGAAATCTAAATGTTCTTGAGAACAACAAATATCCATATTCGCAGATGAGAAAAATTAGTATGATGGTATATTCAGCATAAATTTATTTGGTGTTTAATGGGAGATAAATATTGGATTGATCGTTATAGGTTTCTAAGATGGCATGTCTTAATGTTTAACACATTAACACCAAAAAATAACACCTGTAAAAGGAAAGATGTTGCCTCATCAAAGCTTTTGTCCATTGAGTCCTTACACCAGCAAGAGAGCAGGGAGGATGAAGTCTCAATGACTCCTTACACCAGCAAGCACCAACCACCCTGGAGGTGCAGATGAGTTTACCACTAACAATTAAGACGCGGATGTAGCATGCCAACGGCAAAGCAAGAAGAAGGCTTAGTCATCATGTAACGCTGATGCACATGCATGATCAAGCTATCTAGATCCAACACAAAAATTGTTCCTCGTGTGTGAGTTTGTCTCCAATAATTAAGACACTTTCAGACAGACCCGTATACTCATTCATAGATGTATGAAACGATAAGATAACAGCAAAGGGGCATAAACTTGCCTTGAAGACGGGTGACAAACTCTCAGGACTTCGGCTGACAGGATTCTGGTTGTCTCTTATCTGTAGGCTCAAGTGTGCAAGTGCTTCTACTTCTGCACTATATATGAGGGCAGCAAAATGTGCGTACTGAGGTAGACACCATCCAAGAACTGCGCTTGGTTCTGAAAAGAGGAGACACCGCAGCTTTCAGGCCAATATTCAGTCGTACATGGTACGCCCAATTAGCAAAGAGAGCACGTAAACATTTCAGGTAGATTGGGAGGACGGTTTACACCTGTTACTGAGGACTGATGGGTGATCAGACTACTTGCAGCAGCAAAGAAAATGACAGGCTTGTTGCTTCAAATCTACACAACGGCTCTTGTCAAAGCAACTTGCTGTGCCAAACATTGGCGGGTGTTCGCTTCTCTCGGCGCATTCAATAACTGAAGAGGAGCAATTGCCGGCACTTGAGTTGGGCATTTGTTGATCCGTGGAGCTGAGTCGATGTTCTGTTCAGGAAATTGATCCAGAACAGAGTTTTTCTGCTGAATACTCATAGGTTATAGATAGTCAGGTACATACTCAGATCCAATACCCAGTGGTTGGCATCCGCCGTTTACAGGATTTATGCATAAAATGGTGAAATTACTCAACTCTGATGCTGTTCAGTTCGTTGGTTTACATACATAGTTCAGACACGCTAAACCGAAGCGATTAGGATGTTATGTCATTCACTGATTCACATGAGATGTACCTCAAACACAAGCTCCTTATAATATGCTGGGGTATTGCTTCCTATATATAACTAATAGCATGCCAGTTTCAACTAGCTGTAGAAGCAACTAAAATTTGCATATCAAGCAGTTGCTCACCAGATAAGCATGTCCCTGGAACCTCCAGCGTGAAGTCAGCTGTTCCTTCCATCAGCAATCAGTAACCGGCTCCTCATCTCTCGTCGTCTCACCGCACTCATCGATCTCATCACCTTGATCTGAAATCAAACTGCACGCCCGTGCAGATGAGTTTGCTGCCAATAATCCAGGCATGACAACCTGATCATATATATGCCGCGTACACTGATCGGACATAGAAAAAAAAGTCAAAAAAAAGCATCAGCTTGTCGGGGAGATGGGTAGCCTATGTGCTGTCAACACAACGTGCAGATGGGTGGCTTGCCATGTCAGATACCTGAGTGTGCCAGCCATTCAGGCCCCGCTCCGATGAAACCGATGTCGAAGGCGAAGAACAGCTGCAGATACTGAAGGCGGCATCTTCCGGGTCCTGAGGATGAAGCCTGCATTTGGCCAGCAGATATCAGGGGTCAGGATTGGGTTCGCTTGCATCGTCAGAGAAAGGCGAACGAGGGTACATGATATACAACAAATAACACGGTCTGGAGTAAAATCAATCGTTAATGAGGCTAGGTAGAAGAACAGAACAAAATGCATGCAGCCTGCAAAGCGCAAACATAAATACATTCAGTAATACTCAAGGAGCCCGTATATCATCACAATTTCCACGGAAAAATAAGGTTCAAAACAAAACCATCGCGTTCTCGAGTTGAGCGGCAGCACATGGATCAAGTCCGAGCACGCAACGCCGGCTCGAAACTGTTACAGTATATGTGGATTGCACTAGC
>CBMN011749673.1:1213-13046 GCA_000582825.1 Hordeum pubiflorum
TATTTAGGAACGAAGGGAGTATATCATTGATGACGCGCGAATGGTTATAAATATATAGGGTCAGAAGCTACAGATAAAAAAATAAAATATGAACTACAGGAATGCTAAAACATGCTAACACAAGTTTTTTCACATAATTTTTCCTTACACTTCGAATTGAGAGGTACTCCAGTCAGCAGTAAGTAGAAATCCAAAAGAGATTTTTTTTCTCGATAACAGAATATTGAAAATGCTCAGTGGTATAGCAACTGTGTCAACATTCTCTGCTAACTGACAGCTAAAATAGAAGTTCCTGGAGATTACCAGGCCCATTCATAACAAAAATAGTACTTCCCGGAGGTTACCATGCCCATTGACAGCTAAAATAGTATTTCCCAAATGTCAGTGAGTTGAGCCCCAAAGACTCTCTCGTAACCAACAGAATGCCAACAAATTCAAAAGCATCTCTTATCAATTATAAGTGGAGCTGGTTTATTAGTTAGCATCAAAGCTACCTTCTCAATGTGCTTCAGCGAAGAAAACATGCATGCTGGCAATGTCATATAATCTCGGGACATAGGTGTAACACAAATTCAGGAAACAATGTTAGCTTTTGCTCTGAGTAGTATTGGTACTCATAAAGCTGCAGGATTACTTACAAAATAAAATAAAATACAAGTACTACCCAAGGGCTGCTCAACCTGAGTATTATGTTACTAACAGATGCGGCTTTAGCCCT
The DNA here is from genome assembly GCA_000582825.1 of Hordeum pubiflorum. Classification (NCBI taxonomy): domain Eukaryota; kingdom Viridiplantae; phylum Streptophyta; class Magnoliopsida; order Poales; family Poaceae; genus Hordeum; species Hordeum pubiflorum. The sequence goes on from CBMN011749673.1 coordinate 1,932, forward strand.
ATGATTATGGCATGGTAGTTTATATTTGCAACCTTGGAAGGCAACACCTAGCTAAACCATAATATAATCCCAGGAATAAAAAGTGAAGCTCACTGTGATCTGTAAGAAAGCGGGGTTCACAATCTATTCTGCAATATGTGCATTACAATCTCATAAATAAACCGACAGATTCAATAAGTAAAGGAAACACCATATTGCATGATTGGAGAGGGATAAGCAATCTGAATTTATCTGCCTGAAAATCATCATTCATTGTCTCTGCATTACACACAATGTGAGTTAGTGTTTAATGAAACGACATGGTATTTTCTCCTATGTGGTTTGTTTATTGAAAGCGAGTTTGTGTTAACTTGCAAACTAGGACCATGGATGGGTTACACTTACACACTCAAACTACGCACAACTCAAGCATAACTTCAGTTCAGGCAAAAGGGCACAAACAGTACAAATGCACATCCACCATAGAGATAACCAAACTACCCAACACAGCCGGCAGCAGAAGATACCCATCCGCCAGAACTCATCTTCAAAGTCTTGGGAGGAAAAAGTAGACAGATCCATCGTCTCGATGCCACTCGGTCACAACGCAGTACCGCCGCCATCAACAACCGCGCGTGAGGCTTCATCAGAGGCCAGCACCCGGCGCCATGCTGCACCATAACAGACAAAGGCTTGATCAGATGATATGACCAACAGAACAGAGAAAGGAGCACACTTTGCAACCTCAAAAACATTTCATCTTTAGTTGTCCATATAAACCAAACTATACATAGATGGAATGCATCCGTGATTGGAGGTACACACCAACAAAAACTGCTAAGGGTCTGATTAGAAAAGCTTTGACTAGGTTAACCAACATGCGAGCCTTAGCGGTGAAGAACATATATACTACACCAGCCAACGAAACTAAAAGCACCAACAACTACACATTCACCATCGAGTTCTCTGCTCAGCTGCCTACATAATCAACATCAACAACGGCATGACGGGAAAAATCATGGACTACTCGTCAACTCGTGGTTGTCTACAATCAGCCAGGTTCGCAGCATGCCTCGGCATCTGAAATTCTGAACAATATAACAGTACAAAGCATGGTTTCATACATACTATCTACAATCAGAGAGAAAACCAGAAAGGACGAGAAGACCTAAATGCAAATATGAAATATCCATTTACCTATGCAGAAAAACGAGAAGAACAAAGCTACATACTCATCGACGTATTTGGGCCCTCTTGAACTTAAACTATACAACGATCTAAGCTACAAGCAAAAACACTCAAATACTGGTCAATGGCGTGTTTAGTTTGTGCGCGTGTTTGCAAAAACAGTAAGAGGCTAGTTTGTACCTCGAGTGCAGAAGCTCATGTAGGGCATGACCTTTTCAATTCTCCATTCACCCACCTTGTTGGCTCGGCCTGAATTAAGCTCAACTGCGTACAACCCAGCCGGTGTTCTGAGGAAGATGATGCTAGCTCCTTCTGCAAAACCAACCGCCCACACGTCCGAGTCCCACATGTCCACGAGGGCTGGGCGAGGGAGCAATGGTTCGAGCTCGACGACCCTGCGTCGCGCCCATGCCGCAGCTCCTCTAGGACCAGCTTCCATTGACCATAGATAGAGTCTAGGCTTGAGCACGGACGCAAACAGCAGCATGCCGTCCTCCGCGCCTATGAGGTCCTGGTAACTATGGTCCAGGATCTCTGGCAGATTGATCACGGATAGTTTTTGCTCACGAATGCTGTACTCGACGACACTGTCACACTCATAACTGGGGACATAGACCTTATTTCCCACCACAGCAGTGTGCCCTGCATTATCGATTTGCAAACCCGGGCTCCGAAGAGAGATCTTGTCGCTCCACTGACGAGTCACCGACGAGTAGGCAGTGGCGAAGACAGTGCCTCCTCCATCCACAGAGCCCACCAGGGCCACGAGGAAAGGTGCACCATGGCAGTCGAGGTGGTCACACCGGTCTTTGGCGCAGAGCACCGTGGCATTGCAGTGTAGTACGCCGTCGTAGATGTCCTGGGGGCCGTCGTCCGGCCAGTGCATGATGTCGCGGCACTTGGGTCCGGCCTCGATTTCCCACCACTCGTTGGCGACGAGGTCGCAGGCGTCAAAGGGGACTGCGTACGCGGGGGCGTAGAGGAGGACGAGGCCGTGCCGGGAGTCGAGGACGTGGCAGTCTCGGTCCTGGGACGCCCGCCGGCGGAAGGTCGAGGTGGGGACGAAGCGGTTGCCGCTGCGGTACGCGTTGTGGAGGAAGCCCAGCATGGGCGGCGCCCCGTGGAATGCGCGGTAGCCGCGGGCGAAGCCGGGGTCGGAGAGGATGCCGCGCCAGCTCCTGCAGACGGCGGCGGCGTGGACGAGGCTCCTGGGGTCGTCCGCCGGCAGGCGCATGAAGACCTCGCACATGGCGTCGTCGACCAGCGCTGGCGGCCTCATCGCCATCGCCGTGGGGTTGGCGGGCGCCGAGCAGAGGAGGTTGCCCGAGCAGGGGCCGTGGAGGTCGCGAGGATTGCCCGTCGGCCGTCGGCAGTCGGGGTGAGGGATGGGGCAGAAGATGCGGCGGCCGCGGCGGCCGAGTCGGGTCTCGGGGTGGGGGGCGTGGGGGGCGTGACCTTAGTTCTAGCCGTCCAGGCTTCTCTAATTGGGCCGGGATTGCTTTGTACAGAACGTCTGGGCCGGGATGAATTCGGCTTATTCTGTTAACCTGTGTTAAGCAGTCTTGCCTAAAAAAAATCTGTGTTAAGCACTCATCAAAATAAAAAAAGGTACCCTTAAAAAAATAAAAATAAAAGGTTAGCCTGTGTTTTTTCTTACCTAAATACCTTTTTTTGTGTGGGTCAAATACCTTCTCTTTATTAATTTATAATAAGTGTTGCATCCGTTACAAGAAAAGGGGCGATCGAAACAGGAGCTTCATTCATCCAAACACTAGAATCGCAGAACTTCTCTCATCTAGCAAGTTCATGCTACCAAGTTAGCCCCTCTAGCCTCTAGTACGATGCTCAAAAATAATATGAGGAAATTCGCATGACATGTCATAACAGTCATAAAAAAATGCAGCCAAAGCCCCTGCAGAGTTCACACCTTCTTTGATTGTGGTAATCACCTCCAAATTATCGAATTAACACAATGAAAGAAGGTGTTTAACACAAATGCCAAAGTTAGCCGTCCATACTTTAACGCCTGAACCTCCATAGAAAGAACATCTGAGCACCAATGTATACGACTATTTCCAACATCTATAAACTTTTCTGACTTGTCACAGATGATAGCACCCGTTGTACCTATGAGCATCTCATCATCGAAGCCTGCATTAATGTTGAGTTTTACATACCCACTTGGAAAAGGAACCCACTGCTGCTCTAGGGGAGGATGTTGCTATGATAAGAGTGCTCTGAAAGATATTGCCACTTGTGTTGTAGATTGTACTTGTTCATCATGAACGAGCTTCCCGTGTTCCCACCATAGATACCAACACCCCACAACAAATGTTACACTGATTTTCTCCTTGGCCTAACATGGTGATTACCTGATCTGGAGAGTCAGTGAGGTAAACATGTGTTAAAATAACTAAACGATTGAATTGTATTTGGTCGGTAACACGGGAAATGAAATTTTCCTGTCGAAAAAGTGAATTTTATGGTATGATGATATATGGGACGTACCATGTACACCATCGACAAAACAGTTTTATGGCGTATTGTCATGCATTGTTTGTCTACACGTTTCGGGATTCCACGCCAAGGAATGGATGGAGATTGACGCATTGTGCCCAATGTGAGCATGGCTAAACTTGTTAAATTGGGAGGAGAATGACATTTTTTTCTTATTGGTAAAAATTTAAGACAGGGTGACCCTTTGTCTCCTCTCTTGTCTAACCTAGCAGCAGATGTCTTCTCTAGAATGTTAGTCAAAGGCTCTCAAGTAAGACTGATTATGGGGTTATGTCCTAATTTCATGACTAGGGGGAAGCGGGTTCATGTGCCTGCAATATGCAGACGACACCCTGCTTTTTGTGGAGAATGATCGTAGAATATCTTTTAACCTTAAGTGATTTTTTACTTGTTTTGGACCAGTTTCTGCAATGAGGATTAAGTATCACAAGAGTGCTTTGGCGTCTATTAACATGGATACCCATGAATTAGATACTTTTGTCGATATTTTTTAGTGTGTAATAGGTGATTTCCCTATCAAGAACCTGGGAATTCCTTTGCATTTTGAAAGCTTAAGGATTTTTAACCTAAGACTCCTCGGGTTTGGAGGAATATTGTAGGAATTCCATAGGGTATGATTTCTATAGGAAGTATTCCTGTAGAGCCCTTTGGTTTGTATGAATAAGGAATTCCTCCTATGCTCCATATTTAATAGGAAAAATAAACATTAGCCTAGACTCAATGGAAAAAATCATGTGATTGAACAAAGGAAATCTCCTATCATATTCCTGTTCATAAGATTTGAGATACATGTCATCTCATTTACTATAACTTTTCTATTCCTATGATTTTCCTACTCTATGGACCAAAGAAGGCTAATTGATAAGATTGAACTACAGATCATAGCCTTTAATTAATAAGATTCTTGGTTGAATTTAGCATGATGATACTTTGTTGTCATCTCTAACTGGAAAAAGGGAGGTCGTTATAGCGCTAACGCTAGCGGTCAACTATTCAAGATTCTTGTAGTGTGTTGTATCACTCAAAAAAAAATATTGTAGGGGTTTATTTTTAAAAAAAACTTAAACATTTTTTAAAATCATGTTCAAATTTCAGATTTGCGTTTTTTTTAAAAATATGCGAAGATTTTCCAAATTCATGAACATATTTTCAACAAACATTTTTAAAATCTTGGTCACTGAATTTTTTTCAAGAATTTGAAGAAAATGTGAACAATTTTCAAATCTTGTCCACTGAACAATTTTCAAATTCGTTAACAATTTTTCAAATTCACGAAGATTTTTCACTGGATTTTTACAATTCCCGTTCACCGAACAAGTTTCAGATTCACATACATTTTCCACTAAACATTGTTTTTTAAAATAAGCAAACAAGTTTTATTTTTATTTTACAAATTTACAAAAAAATTCAATGAATACTTTTCAAATCTCGTTCACAGTATAAATTTTAAATTCCCAAATAATTTTTGAAAAAACATGCTGAAATTTGAAATTCCGAATATTTTCTGAAAAGAGTGTAAATTTTGTAATTTCAATCATTTTTTGAAGATTTGAACATTTTTCGAAATTTGTGAAGTTTTGGAAAATAAAAAAGAGAAGAATAGGAAAAAATCTTCTCGTGCAAGGTACAGTCTTTTTACATTGACAGTTTCTAGAGTAGCAAGTTCAGATCTGATTTTAACTGATTCAGGATCTTTATTGATATGCCACCATGATGATCTCTCTGCTCTACTGTAAGAAGAGCACACATGTCATCCTCAAAATGAGAACCTAATTGTTTCAACATGGATCCTGCTAGATCACTGCAGAAATGCAACACGTTGCGGTGCATTTTCCAATGGTGTGAAGTTTTAATTGTACCAGATAAAAACTTAACTCCCCAGAGATATCATATAACTCCCAGAGGTTCTTCTTCAAAAGATGCATCATGAATTTACAAGAATGGTTGATTGGACCAACGATCTGCTGTTCAGTCTATAGATCGAAAAGACGGAAGTAATATGTGGAACAGACTCAAATCGGAACTCAGTTGAGATAGAATTGGTTTGAGGGAGAGGTAAAGTGTGTTCTTGACCGTAAACAAAGCCGCCCTCACAAAAAAATATTGGCAGTACCTGTTTACAGATTAATAGAAACTTTGTTAATGGCCTACTTTTGTTGGAAATCATATCTGTAGTTCCTTTTAACTTGTTTTAATGGACAGAAGCAGCCCCTCCACTTCTCACGTTCGACCGTATGCACTATCTGAACCAATACAACTTGATTCTGTGCAGTTGTTAAGTACAGAGAATGTGCTGATAAAAGCCACTTTCCTTGATCAGTTACTAATGCTTTGTTGAAACTGCTCAAAATTTTAATCGCAAGTAGTTAAGCATTTTACTAAGTGATCTTCCTCATCTGAAATGTCACCACCTTTGTCTTCTGGTTACACACATTAGCTGTCTGAAGTTTGCTGCAATACTATAATATCAGCAGTTCACAGTTTGACCCGGTCTTGAATGTGAAGGGTGCCATCGTTATCTTCAGAATCTTCTCAGCAACATTCTTTGCAGACTACAATGGTAAAAGCTTTTTGCCAACTCAACAATTACCATGTGACGCTAACTTCAGTGCCTTGTTTTCATCCGTCAACACTTGAAACATGATAGTTTATAACTTCTTCTGTAGTTGTGCACATAAATATATCGACACAGCTGAAACTTCTCTTCTGTAGTTAAACAACTCTCGTCATGGTCCTAGCAGTTTATTTCTCTGTAATGTAGTGTAGTGAGATATTCGACAAAAAAATGTAGTGTAATGAGCCTGCAGTTGCCTAGTGAAACAGGGCACTAGAAGTCTAGAACTGAGTTTGATGCAGGTTTCCTTTGCCAATTATACCCTTCTGCCTTTTGTGATAATTGTCGTCATTTAAAAATTGGTTCAACTATTGTCTTGTTTTAGTAGCATGATCAATGGCAGCAAAGAAAAATGTGATCCATTTCTCACTATTTGTAATGTCATTCTACCATCCAACAACAAATATGTTTAGTTTCTAAGATGAATGGTGATTAAGAATGCGAGTGTGCGATAACATCGTATCCACATAATTTGTGCACTTCCTCTTTGGCTTTACATCTTCTTTGCTTCCCAATTTTCCCGTGTATAATATCCTCCCTTTTGTTTAGAATGATGTTGGCCAATATAAATGGGTGTATTGGGTTATCGTCTTATACGAAAATCAGCATATAAGACGATAACCTCTCTTGAGATGCTTGCCATGGCATCACTCGTAAAACGCCGTGCTTCTTTAAAATGAATAGCATATGTCTGCCATTCACAGTATTTTGAAATCTAAACACGATCCATAACTCAAGTGAAAAAAGGGCAATCCAGTTTTGAATAGCAGCTTACTCATCATAATAAGCTAAATCCAGCCACATTAATACTACTGGTGGAAACCAAGCTTGTCTTTGTTTCTCAAGCTATGTGTATTATTTGAAATTTGAAAACACGAAGACAGAAGCAGCAGATACAAAGAGCTCTTGTTCTTCTAAATAACCCTAACCAAACAATCCAACGCAGCCAGCAGCAGAAGACACCCGCCAAAGCTCATCTTCAAAATCTTTCTGGGAGGCAAAAGTACAGAGACCCATGTTCTTGACGCCATTTGGTCTCGATGCCACCTGGTCACACCATCGTACCACCACTGACAACCGCGCGTGAGGCTTCATCAGAGGCCGGCAACCGCCCCCATGCTGCACCAGAACAGACAAAGGCTTGATCAGATGATATGACGAAAAGAACAGGGAAAGGAGCGCACTTTGCCCCCTCAAAATGATTTCATCTTTAGCTCTCAATATCAACCAAACTATATATAGATGGAATGCATCCGCGATTGGAGGTACACAACATCGAAAACTGCTCAGGGTCTGATTAGCAAAGCTTTGACTAGGTTAACCAACTCGCGAGCCTAACCAGCGAAAACCATATATACTAGATCATTCAAACGAAACATACAGCATACAACCCAACTACACATTCACCATTGAGTTCTCTGGTCAGCTGCCTACTTAATCAGCATCAACTACTCTGTTCTTTCCTCTGGCTTGTATCAACATCAAAGACGCATGACAGGATAAATCACAGACTACTCATGGTTGTCTACAATAAGCCAACTCTGCAGCATGACTCAACATCAGAATAATGTAGCAGTACTACATATCTAGAGACAGAAAACCAGAGAAGGCAAGCAGACCTGAATACAAATATCTATCTACCTAAGCAGAAAATGAGAAGAATAAAGCAATATACTCATCGACGTATTTGGGCGCTCTTGAACTTAAACTACTCGACAATGTAAGCTACAAGCAAAATCACTGAAATTCTAGTCAATGGCATGTTTGGTATTCATAACTTGGTGCACGTGTTTGAAAAAACAGTAGGAGGCTAGTCTGTATGTACCTCCAGTGCAGAACCTCGTGTAGGGCATGACCTTTTCGATGTTCTGTTCATGCACCTTGTTGGCTCGGCCTGAATTAAGCTCAATTGTGTGCAACCCAACCGGTGTTCTGAGGAAGATGACCTTAACTCCTTCCGCAAAACCAACCGTCCACACATCCGAGCTCGACATGTCCAAGAGGGCACGACGAGGGAGCAACGGCTCAAGCTCGACGACCCTGCGTCGTGCCCATGCCGCAGCTCCTCTAGGACCAGCCTCCATTGACCATAGGTAGAGTCTAGGCTTCAGCACGGACGCAAACAGCAGCATGCCGTCCTCCACACCCAGGAGGTCAAGGTATCCCTTGTCCAGGATCTCTGGCGCCTTGATCACAGACAGTTGTTGCTCACGAATGTTGTACTCCACGACACTGTCACCCTCATAATTTGGGACATAGACCTTATTATTTCCCACCACCGCAGTGCGCGCTCCGGTGTGGATTTGAAGACCCGGGGTCTGAACGGAGATCATGTCGCTCCACTCACGAGTCTCCGACGAGTAGACAGTGGCGAGGGTAACGCTTCCTTCATCCGCAGAGCCCACCAAGGCCACGAGGAAAGGGCCGCCATGGCAGTCGAGGTGGTCACAGCGGTCTATGGCGCAGAGCACCGTGGCATTACAGTGTATGCTGCCATTGTAAAAGTCGTCGGGGTGGTCGCCCGGCCAGTGCATGATGTCGCGGCAATTGGGGTCGTCGTCGATTTCCCGCCAGTTGTCGGTGAGGAGGTCGCAGACATCGAAGGGGGCTTGGTATCCGGGGGCGTAGAGGAGGGCGAGGCCGTGCCGGGAGTCGAGAACGTGGCAGTCTCGGTGGTCGTGGGACGCCGGCCGGCGGAAGGTCGAAGTGGGGACGAAGCGGTTGCCGCGGCGGTACTCGTTGTGGAGGAAGCCCAGCATGGGCGGCGCCCCGTGGAACGCGCGGTAGCCGCGGGCGAAGCCGGGGTCGGAGAGGATGGCGCGCCAGCTCCTGCAGATGGCGGCGGCGCGGACGAGGCTCCTGGGGTCGTCCGCCGGCAGGCGCGTGAAGACCTCGCGCATGGCGTCGTCGACCAGCGCCGTCGGCCTCATGGCCACCGCCACCGCCATCGCCATGGGGGTGGCGGGCGACGAGCAGGGGGCGTGGGCGTCGGCCGTCGGGGGTCGGGGTGTGGGATGGTGCAGAAGATGGGGTGGCGGCTGAAATTAGATCGGGAGGGCGGCGGCGGTGGAATTGGGGTGGGGGTGCGTGACCTAGACCTAGCCGTCAGGCGGGCCTCTCAAACTGGGTCGGGAGGGCCTGTACTCGACGTCTGGGCCGGGATGAAATCGGCTTCTTCAGTTTTTTTTTTTTGACAGCAATTCGGCTTCGTCACTTTAACTAACCGGCTACCGTTTGCTAAAAAACAAACCGATTACCGATAAAAAAAAGTTAATTGACCGGTTAAATGAACCAACCAAATTTGACCGGTTAGAGCATCTACAACCACAACACATAAAATCCATACAATTACATGCGTCGGGGGTTGCCGATAACCCACACAGGTGACTCCGCCTTATCGATCTCTGTCGCGAGGGCTGTCGCGGCTTCATGCACCTGTTGCCTTGCATGGCAGGCACGTCGCGTCATATTCGACTCAGACGGGATGCGAGGGTGCACCTCCGACTCGTGCACCAACGAAGGGGATGCGCTGCCGCCACGACGTTCAGACACCAGACAGACCGCACTGCCTCCGGCGAGGCAGCGGTGACGCGCCTCGCGCGGGATCAATGCACCATTTGGACGAACGCAATAGATTCCCGTCGGATGGAGTCCGACCGTTGTTGGACGCTCTCCTTGCGGGAGCTTCGGAGCGCAATGCGGATGGCCATATCCTCCTTGGGGCCGCGTGGGACGAGTTCGATTTAGCGGATTAGGAGGTGTAGGACTTTGCATCCCATCACGTCGGAGATCGCCGGAGGGAGCTTACGGCAGAAGGGAGTGGCGTGAAGTGAAATGCGGCTAGAGTTTCCACTGCAATGCGATAAGGTTGAATATATGTCGGGTCATGTGGGCCACTGTGGGCCGGATCCGACGTGGCGGACGCACCAGGCGCGTCTGTGCGTCTATATATCTGCCCGAGATATGGTTTGCATATGGGGGTTACCGGTTAGTCAAGGCGTTTGGGACGGATTTGCTAGGTCCGGTTAGATGAAACTTTTGCGTTCGGACAGTGACTTGGCAGCCCACCAAGACGTTTGGGGCGGATTTGTGGGCTCCGGTTGTAGATGCTCCGAGGGCATCACACATCTGGAGACACCAAATCCGAGTCCCTATGCACCCGCGGCCGCACCGGAACAAGTGTTAGCACCAGGGAGGTCCTCAAATGACCCTATTTGCAACCACGCGCCCATATTTTTGAAACATCAAATCCATGCAAAACATACACATGGATCATCACACACAAATAATAAGTAACACACACAAATACAAATTATTCGTACTTAAAAATGCATAACCCAAATTGTAGCACACACATAAAATTTGTTCACAGTGAGTAAGTGAAACATAAATGCATAGTTCAATGATTTTCAGTGTGGATCCACATATGGTCCATAAGATAATTTTGTGTGCACTTGTTGATCTCGAAGTCGTTGATGCATTTCCAGAAAGTTGGTAATATGCTCTACCTCTTTTTTCGAAGCAGACTTGAACTCAGGCATCTTAAAATTATGTGTTGGTGTTGCCCCTTTACTATTGTTCATTGGTGTTCGTAGGGTGATTTTTTTTTAATGTTTTCTACTACATTCCCCAACACCCGGGTCTCCGGAGGCGGAGGTGAAAAGCGCCGAGGAGGAACTGGAGAAGGCGAAGCTTCAGTTCTTGGGGCTCATGGCCGGACACGGGAAACGGACGCCGACGACCGTTTAGACTAGATATTAATTATACCTCCAGAGCCGGACTAGCACTCTTTAGTTGATGTAAATGTAATGAAATCC
>CBMN011749680.1:0-14820 GCA_000582825.1 Hordeum pubiflorum
ATACTTTGTCGCAGCCAGCCCAAAGAAAAGCACGTCGCAGGGCGTCGATGCGATTCATTACCTCGGCCGGCAAGATCAACGAGGTCATGCTGTAGATGGCAATGGCAGTGAGCACTGCCGTCACAAGAACAGTCCTCCCAGGTGCAGCCATGAGGTGGCCAATCCAGGGAGCGAGTTTGCGAGCAATTTTGTCCTCCAGAGGCATGAAATGGACAGCCTTGAGTCTCCTCACTGTAAGTGGTAGCCCCAAGTACGTCAAAAAGAAAATTTTATGCTTGAGCCTACTTGGTCCTTTGCAGACTTTACCAAAGAGTTCAGGGCCTTGCTGTTTCCCACGGCAGTCGTGTACATTTTAATAGAGGAGTACCCCTTGTGTTGCCGCTACATCACTTGGGCTGGCCCAACTAGTTCCCCTTTTGCAAGGTTCTAGAACCTTCCTAGACCTTTTTTTCCTTTTTCTTTTGGCACTTCCTTTTTTTTCTGTTTTTGTTTTGCTTTTGCTTTTTGCTTTTTTGATTCTTTTCAGTTTTTATTTCAAATTCAAAAAATATATTTTGAAACCCAACAATATTTTCAAATAGGTGAATGTTTGTTTGAATTTGGGAACATTTTTCGCAAATTCGATTTTTTTAAATGATGATTATGTTTTAATTTTCTGAATTCTGAGAACACTTTTCAAATTTGTGATTTTTTTAAATACAATTATTTTTTCCAAATCCTTGATCATTTATTTTTGTCAAATTCATGAACAGTTTTCAAAATTTGGAACATATTTTAATTCTGATTTTTTTGGAAATTCGGGACAATCTTTCACAAGATCCTGAATATTTTCAAATTTACGAAAAAATTTAAAATTCAATATTTTTTTAAAAATTTGTGAACATTTCTTTCAAATCCATGATTTGTTTTGGTATTCATGAATATTTTTATAAATTTCGTACATTTTTTTAAATTTTGAAATATATTTTTCATAATTCAATGAATATGATAAATTTGTGAAATTATTTAAATTTTATGAACATTTTCTGATATCTCGATATTTTTTCAAAAGCTTAAAATAAAAAGAGAAACAAAAGGAAACGTAAAAAATAATGCTTGGGGCGCCCGCCTGGAAAATGGGCTGGCCCAAAAAAAACGCGCATGGGTCGAGGGCTGCGTGTTTGGGCGACTCCTGTCCCAGACAGAAAGTAGAGTGCTTTTTTTGTCAGAACATAATGGGCTGTAATGTGCGAGTGAAAGCTAGTTCGGCCTAGAGTTTATATGGGCTGAGAATCCTAAGCCCGTATATTTAAGGAAAACGTGGGAGATACTTAGAGTGATGAATGACAAACTTACAGATACAGAAGGGAGACATGTTACAATCATCAAGGAGATTCAGGCTACGTCACGCCAGTTCACCAAGTATTCCTTCATTATCGAAGGATGTGAGACCAACATAGAGGCACATAGCCTTGCTAGACACGCTTTAGGACTTTCAGTAGGATGCCATCTTTGGCTCCTAAACACACCATATATAAATTATATACCCATGAACCTTATTATTCATCAAAAAAGAGGAGTGTGTTTAGACTAAAAAAAGGTGTTTCTCAACAAAAAAAATCTATTCATGAACACCTCTTGACTAATCTTCCTAAAAAAACTCCTGACCAATCATTTCTGCAAAAAAAAGGTCTTGAGCAATAGACTTGGGCTGCTGCATTCTTTTCAACCGTACCCACTTCACGATTAGAAAATGTTCACAATTTGAAAAAATGTTCCAAATTACAAAAAAAATAGGATTTGAAAAACTGTTTCAAATATCAATAAATGATCATGAATTTGAAAAAAAAAATCAAACAAAACAGCTCCTAACCGAGCCTGCCCTCTTCTGACCTAAAGAAAAAAAAACAAGTCAGTACGACCATTTCTGAATTCCGATCGAGGTGTTTCCACAATATTAAAATGCAACTCATGAGCTGTTTGCTGACAGAGCGTAGAAGGAAATTTTGTTAAGATTTGGACAAACAGATTCTTGAGAAGATACATGCATTCGATCCCTAAATTGGTGGAGTACAGCTTGCTAGCCGTGGCTTGCATCTATGATCTACTATGTATCTGACGACGTCTTGCTGACACTTGTATCTTGGATGTTGGATCTCTGATGAGCCAGCTGCCGAGTTCATCATAGAAAATTTCAAACGAATTAATAATGCTCCACATCCCCTCCATTTAGGTAACAAACTTGGCCGTACCGGTAGACTAGCTTGCAGTCTAAGCAGAAACTTGTCTCTCCGTTAATCTACGCATACGTGGATTCGGAACCGACATTGAATGGTCAGAGAACGGTGTACCTCTGACATGCTTTACAGGACCATATACTACATGCGTGGCTAGCTGGACGTAAGCTAGCTGTAGCACAAGCGCATGTGGCACCGGCCGTCGATCGCTTTCCCTACCACGGTTGGGTCAAGATCGAGAGTTTGAATCGAAGCCCGGCCGGCCGCCAAATCCAGTTCCACCGGCCAGATAAGAGATGGACCTTTGCATCGTGTGGTCTAGGGCTGGCTGTCAAGCATGCAAGCACGTGCTCCCAGCACTAGAGCTAGATAATAAACTAATGATAATATAAACGGACAGCTGGGCACGTAGTAGTACGTAGTTTCATTCAGGAGTACTGAGGCGGCTAGCTCGTGGCCTAACCAAGAGAGGCTAGAGCTGACCAATTTCGATTGTTCCATGCATGGTATACTTGTAGTACCAAGTGGTATGAACAGCCGTCATTCTTCGATGCATGCTGCTGCAGGCTTTGACCGTTCAATGCCACGAGAATATTTCTTCTTGCCGAGGTCCTATGTTGCTGCTGCAGGCTTGAATCCGAACGGTTAAAAAAAGGTAGGGAAAAAAAAGTCCTACCTTGGCCAACTAAATTGCCATGGTCATGAGCTGAACAAGACATACTGCAAGAACGAGCCTACCTAGCCTGACAGCTGCATGCGTGCCCATACCACAAATATTACTAGCACTACTCATGCTGATGCTAAGCTAAGTAGAGTAGTAGTACTACTTGATGTTAGTACTACTACTAGCTAAGCTAGGTTCAATGTGTACATGCATGCGTACTGATGTGCGCTGCACAAATTTTATTCTATTTTATTTTTGTCAAAAGAGATGGCAATTACAAAGAAACCGGAGCAAAGCACACTTGAATCTGCACTCATCAACAATTAACAAATGGAAACTGAGTTGTTTATCATACATGCTGCGAAATTACACCCTACCATTACCATTAGAGAGCTAGCTAAGCCATAGCCTAACCTGCGTGCAAGACCTGACCAAACATACATACATATATGCCTAGTCTCTCATGGTCATCAAAGAACACACAAACCCCACATGTTTCTTCAAATCAGCCTATTGCTAGCTAGCTATATCCTGAAGCCGGACGAGAAAAGTAGTACGTAAAGGTGATGTATAGTTTCTTTGTCAAAATATCTAGGTGAGAGAACAGTCTCTGATTTGGATTTGTATCTTTCTCAGCAACGCTACAAGCGAGAAAGAAAGTCATGTGGCCTACCAGACAAGCCTCCCGCCGTCAGTTTTATTGGCATCCCCCCAGTAGCTGTCAAGATATAGCGAATTAAAGCTGCAGAAGGCAATTAATCGCCAAGATTAATGCCCCTGATCACACCTAAAATCTGATGTGCGATGTGAGATGATTAATGAAACCGAGTGAAGAGTTCCTTCCTAGGCAAGGTTTGGGTGGACCTGGCCCCTCCCAAGCCACGGAAAAGGTCGCTGATCGCATTATAAAAGTTGGCCTCTTGCTCGCTCCATCCCCTTCCTATTCCCATTCATCTGCACCTCGCTTTGCTTTCTTTCTTGTGCGCCCAAGCAAGCCTAGCTTCTTCTTCTTCTTCCTTCCGACCGATCGATCTCACTCCTAGCTAGCTACTGCTACTGATTTACTTGGCTAGCTTGATCGAGAGAGAGAGAGCATGGTGGAGAGCGTAGCGGCAAGACTACCGTCGGAGGAGCAAGGCCGCGGCGGCGGCCTGTCGCTGCCTCCGGGGTTCAGGTTCCACCCCACCGACGAGGAGATCATCACGTGCTACCTCCTGCGCAAGTTCCTCGACCCTAGCTTCGTCTCCCGCGCCGTCGGCGAGGTCGACCTTAACAGCTGCGAGCCACGAGATCTCCCAGGTGACAATTCACCCCCTCTTCATCATCGTCTTCTTCTTTTTCCATGCATATTTACAGCAGGCTGCTGATGTCTTTTGATGTGGAATTGAAGGCAAGGGCAACATGGGGGAGAAGGAATGGTACTTCTTTGTGCACAAGGACCTCAAATACCCGACCGGGAGCCGGGCCAACCGCGCCACCAAGGAGGGCTACTGGAAGGCCACCGGCAAAGACAGGGAGATCTTCAAGCCCCGCCCCGGCGCCGGCGAGCTCGTCGGGATGAAGAAGACGCTGGTCTTCTACACGGGCCGAGCGCCCCGCGGCGCGAAGTCTGAATGGGTCATGCACGAGTTCCGCCTCGAAGGCAAGTCCAGAGACCAAACCATGAACAATCCCAAGGTGAGCCTCTCCAACATTCCATTCTAATTATGTCTCTCTCTCTCTCTAGTCTAGACTCTACTCCATCGGAGCGTGAATTGATTGGGGTTTTAATTTATCATCTGTGCTTGTGATCGGTCAGGACGAATGGGTCGTGTGCAAGGTGTTCAACAAGAAGGGGGAGGCCAAGACGGCGAGGGCCGCCGACGTGGACGCCGAGTACTCCGCCGTGACGACGCCGAACGCCAGCTCGGTCGTCGACGCCGGCGAGGGCGCCGGGGACTTCACCGACTCCATGTTCACGATCGACCCGCTCTACATCCCCAACTCCGACGAGTACACAAGCAACCAGCTGCCGGCCAAGACGACGACCACCACCACCCACAACAGTGCCCAGCCGCCGTACAACGCGGACTACTACTACCCCTCCGTTCCTACTACAGCTGGAAGCTTCAACGTCATGTCTAACTACAGCTTGACCAACGCCCCGAGCAACGCGCAAACGTCCACCGCCATGGCCAGCTCGGTCCCGGCAACAAGCGGCTCCTCCTGGCAGCACATGCTTATGAATACGGCGCCGCATGGCGGCATGATGGCAAGAAGAAGCTACGACGTCAGCCTCCATGAGCAGCAGGCGATCATGGTGAGAGCCCTAGGAGGGGTCGTTGGCGCCCAAAACTTCGGTGAGGCGGCAAAGGGTCTGCAGTTGCCGAGCTCCGCGGTGACAGACGGCAGTGTTTTGCCTCAGCAGATCAAGCTTGGGAGCTACGACGACGGTGCATTTCCTTATGGGAATTATGATCTTGCTTCTGCCGACATGAATGGACGCCCATCTGCTGCTAACAATCTTGGTGCTCGGTTCTACTGATCGAATGTTCATTGATTGTGGTAATTTTGTTGTTTGCTTCATTGATTAGATCGATGTTGATTATATATATGGATTATGGAGAGTTTACAGTTGCATTAGCTTGTTTTAGGATTTTGTAAAAAAGACATTATATTGTTTGTTCTGAGTTAACTATGTTGCTTCTTCATTGAGCTGATGTTGTCGCATTGTAGTAATACATAATTACATAATTTGAGTTTTGCTAATTCTCGGTCGCCTAAATTTTTGTGGGGATCTTTGAGTAATTTGTGTAATACAACTCAAGTGGAGATCCTTTGCCCAAAATGTAGTAACAACTCGTTTAAAAAAAATGTAGTAACATCGGAAGAAATATGCTAGCTATTTTAGCAACACGAACACTTCTTGGAAAGTTATACAGTACTGTGTAGTGGTGCGGAAATGAGGATGGTTGGACGTTGGTCCAAATTAAGACTTTGAGAAATAGACTATAAAATTTCATACAACTTATGGTTTTGCAAACTCTTTCTTTAGGCTTTGTATGTGTGGCGTTTGTAGATGGCTCTTCTTCATTGTTAACTACTCCTTATTCCTGTATGTATAATAATATAAGGACCTCGGTCGTCTATCTATACATACACGCTGTTTTTGTTGAATCTTGATTCTCCTAGTCGTGTCCTTCTTTTGCCTTCTCATCCAAAATAATTAACAGATGTTGCTGTTGTTTAGGTCGTGGTAGCTCATTCTGTTCTCTAGCTACAGATGGGTAACCAAAGCAGCTACCTAGCTAGCTAGTGCATGTGTACGTACGTTCAGTGGTGATGTTCTTATTGGAAGAAAGCAAAGTCGAGGATGGCCATAGCCCTACTCTAAATAGGCTGTAGAGACAGTGAGAGCTAGAGAGATATCTAATCATGTATTGTACTATAGAAAGACACAACTGGGTCATACTTATACAGTGGCGCTCATACGTATGAAAATACTTTTCAGATAACGGTGACCTTTTGTTTTTCGAGACCTAAAAAATTTACTCGTAATGTAACCAAGCTAGTTTGTATTCTTGGCGCGCAAGTTAGGACTTAGTCAAGTGGCTTCCACGTTAATTAGCATTGTAGACGTAGTACAGGTTGGTGCAAGCTGGAGCGTTCGTCAGCAAGGAAAGCACGTGCAGCCAGGCATGCATACATGTTGGACGGCGCGTGCATGCACGCAGGCCACGTGGGGACGCCACCTGTATGCCAGCTCGGCCAAGGGAGAGGTCATTCACTTGATCTACCGGGAGACCAGTTTAATTACTACTTCCTCTATTTCAAAATATTTGAAGTTTTAATTTTGTCCTAAGTCAAAATTCTTTAGTTTGACCAAGTTTGTAGAAATACCAACAATTATAACACCAAATTAGCTTCGTCATCTGATGTTGTAGATATTAGCGTCTTTTTTCCATAAGGTTGATCAAACTTTAAAAAAAAAAATGACTTAGGGCAAATCTAGAACTTCCAGTATTTTAACACGAGAGCAGTACACATGAAGATCAATCGTTACAAAATGGAGAGCCTTTAACTGAAACTCTGGAAGTAAAATGATCAGTTACCAATGGTGGCCAGCAAAGATTCCTTGAAAAAGAAACTATATACAACCAGCAAGATAGTAACTGAAAGATGTAGACGTAACCCATGGCATCCAGCTTGCATGCATGATCGCACATACAGTGCAGCGCAGGCCTGGTGCAACGTGATCTAAGAAAAAAAAATTAGAAAGGAATCGCCCTTTTTTACCGGCATTTTTTGGGCATGTTTCCTGCATCATAGGCCGGCGGAAGTTACGTACTTTTTCTATTTCATCAAATATTTTATAAGCTATGTGCATTTTTCACCCTTTTTCACATGGCACAATCTTTTGAGATTGACGAAGTCACCACGGATGCCTTTGTAGTCGATGAGAACGGTTTCTCTCACCAAACGAACATCCTCGAAAAGCCTGAACGAACATCGTCGAAAAGTCTAAAATTAATCCAGAAAAATGCAAGTATCAATGCCAAATATAGGACTTGAACCCTACTAGATTGGTTTCATCAAAAAGAATCTAATCATCTGAGCGCTCAGTTTGCCCCATCGCATGTATCATGAGGTAAGTTTGTACATGTCCGGCTCCGGTGAGGGAGTGCCGATAACGGCGGCGTGCCTTCGGCTCGCTTCAGTATGTAGTCGTCGCTAGGTGGTCTACGGATCTGGATGTAATTTTTATTATTTCGGATGTCCGTTGTACTGCCATGACTGAAGATGAATAGATCGAAAGTTTTCTCAAAAAAAAAAGTTTGAAGTAGGATCGAGCAAATCTCTAGCACTTTCTTTTTATGAAAATTCACAAGAGAGCGGCTAAAATTCTGTTGGGATATATATCTATCAATTCCAGTTACTCCACTCCGTAGCGATACAAGATCATACTACATACTTCTGTAGATGCCCAAGATAGAGTAGATACATAACTAACTCATCATACGCATCCCCGGCCCCCCAGGGTCTTGCTACGTAAGCATTTTTATTTATTTCGGAAAGGAAAAACTGCTCACGACAATCCGCAACTGTCAAAGACCTTTCTTCCAAGTTAGGTTTTGCAGGCTATACACTGGCAGCGGCATGGCTCCCAAGAGACCAACACACACTGACTTGGCAGCCTATGTATGGGCCAGTAGGTCGCCGGTTCCGACTGTATTGAAAACACATCTCATTCGCCAACGTCAGGCTCAGCGGATAGACATTATACTACTATCATCATGGGGATCGGGGATATGCAATGACGTGCGAATATGAAGAATTCGTTGGTCTAAGACAAATTAAAAAAGTCGAATCAGCAAGGAATCACACAACAGTAATCAATATACAACAGCAGCAGCAACAACAACAACAAACGCATTCTATGCGCTCGTGAAATTTCAGTTGTGTTTCCTTGGCATTGTAAAGGACAAAATGGAACACGCATTAAACCATATATAAAGGGATGCCACAATTTTCTACTCACTTGAGTGCTAAGCCAAGACAAGACCTAGAAAAACATAAAGGACAAATTGACGCAAGAGGAGGAAAAGATACTGGAGCGTCATCCGGCTATCCATCGTCTTAAATGAAGGAAGCAGAGCGATCACTACTCCAATCTCAATCATGTAATCACTTGCGCGGTAAGTCTAGCTGACAATTACACATCCTCAGCGGTGCAGCCTAGAAAGGAGAAATGCTCCAAAAGTAGCCTTGCGTCCCAATCACCCAAGAAATTGATGTGCTTCAAATTATGACTAGTACTAAAAAAATAACAAGAATTTATTAGATGGACGGTAGTGCCATCATCTTATTGGCTTCCTGAATCCCAGGCTATTCACAGAGAAAACCGGAAACAATTCTGGTTTGATAGTACAACATAAGCCTTGCGCATGTAGTGCAGTTTGCAAAGGCTCAGATCTCGTTGGGTTTGGAATGCAATAATAATACACCAAAAAATTGGTCACTAAACGGAAGTTTGGCTTAGAAAATTACACAAGCAAGGCACCTTTGAAGAGGAAGCTAACTATATCCACAGCGCAGGGTAACAAACACTGGCCATCCACGTCGGGTTTGCTTCAAAATCAGACCAAGATTAATCCTGGGGAGCCTCAAACCTTGACGGGGTATCGATCCCCATCATGCAGCACAGTCCTGATATCAAGATGATAAGCAGCACTACACCCTGCAGATTAAGCAAAAATGTGAACGAATGCAAGGATACAAACAAGTGTGATCTACATACATGCAGTTCACAGATGAAGAGGACAAACTCAACAGCATAGTTCGGAATAAACAAAACAGAGTGCGAGTACCAACTTACCACAAAAACTCCTTCCAGGAGAGTTGATTTTAATTGGCACTCTACATCACATTTCTCTAGGACAGGTTTAGTTGTATTGGTCTTCTCTGCAAGATACCTGGCTAATGGCAGGTCCGAAGGATTCTCCAGTAAACCATAGGGTTGGGAAGCGTAAAGAACTGTGTATTTAGCCCCAGACTTGTCAAGAACAGAAACCAGATCCAAAAGCAACTGCCCTGAAGTAAGGAAGTGGAACAAAGGTTAAAGTTGTGACAGTTGAAGGTGATGGAACTAAATCTTGTTACTTTACCCAACCTTCTGATTTTGCATTATCCTTGAAACCACCGCTGCAGAAGACGATTAGCTCAGTTGGTCCACTTGGGTTGTGTCCTATCCGTGACTTAACCAAGTCCTGGAATGAATATGATGTCAATACATAATGAATATATACAAATAATATCGAGGTATTTTTATATGTAAAAGATATAACTTACTTGAATGGAATCCATGTTCAGATGTTTCTTCATACTTTCACTGCTAGCAGCACACGTGTCTGTGTACGTGATATGATTTCCTCCGGAACCATCCTCACAATTCTCAGTAAATCCAGATAGCAATGAGTTCTCTAATGCTTCGCCGTCTGACATGGCAACATAAGGGAATGCCATGGAAAACTCGGAGCTTGAGAAGGATAGCTGGTAAAAGGTATATATATTAATGGCATTTGAAGTATTTTATGCTTACAATTATATGACAACATAGAAAAAACATAGAAAACCATATATGATAACTAAGGGGGTGGAGGGAGTGAAAATACAAGAATGACTGTGACTACCTTTAGTATGTCCGCTAAAGCTGGATCGACTTGTTTATCTTTAGAGATGTCTGATGATTGTAGCTGAGGGAACAATATTAGTCACTGGTTAGTGTAACTGAAGCAACAAAACTGAGATAACATCATCAACGCCAAACACTCTGGCTGAAGATAAAAAATTTCCAGACTGAAGCATGAAATTTTTTAGAAAAAATAATGGCCTCTTGAACTTGATCAATAACAGCTAGCTGCGATATCACGGCGAGAAGGTATTTGAATAAACAATTATCGATGATTATGAGACTGCTTCCAGCAAGTATGGATGTAGTGTAAGTGTAACCAGTGAATACCAAAAGATGAAAAGCCTAATTTATAAACAGTAACAAATGGATGGTAGTCCAAGAAGTACCTTTGATCCAAGAAAAATAACTGCAACATCAACATTCTTTTGAGGACCATCCCTTGAACACTGACAACAAAACCAAAACATCGTGTGTTGTTTAAATTTGTGCATACGAAGAACTCACATTTCAATAAAGCTGGATGTCAACTTAAGTTCCAATTGGGATACTGGAGGGGAACTCACCACCAAATTTGACCAACCACCTTCCTCGAGAACAGAATCAGCTAAGCTCTTTGGGGAGATTGTCTGATAGTGGACTACTTCTTTAGCCTCATTGGGACTGAGTCTGGAGATAAAGGTAATGTTATGTAAACTACTATTACTGGAAGGACGACAAATATATCAAAAACAAACCCGTATAATTGTACTTTGTTGGTAAGTAACCGAATGCATAAATGTCACAAAATGAAAACTTGGAACTAGTCACTGAGTAACCAAAAAATCCAGGAGCAAGACTGTTCAGGACTACCAGAGATGTACGATATGCATCACCTGGACTAAGAACAACAAGGAGCAACATGTGACCTAATTTACTGGAGATGTATGAGATGCATCGTCTATACTAAGAAGGAGGAGGAGCAACATGTGACCTAGGTAGCAGGTAGCACCTCGATGCATTACACCTCTGTTGTAATATTCACAGGTAAGGATGCATCTCAGGAGAAGGCCATCATCATATCTAATGGAAATTGGGGTTTCAAGTTTCTTTGAACTTCGAGGCCAGAGACATTCCACTGGAAATGAGAGAAAAAGGAACTGCATCTTTCTAGTTCAGGTATACAAATATGGGCCAGACAGTGTAATAGCACCGAAGCCAATGTTCACTATGCAACACAAAAAGTGCAACTTTCCCTAAGAACTGATGCTCAGCATCTGCTCTCCTAATGTCAACAGGACTAGGGAGTGGCCTGCAAAAAGGTTGAACAAGGGTCCTGATGCCAACAATAAACTCTGTTCTGTCTCTCCTTCATCCGGGGTTTATACCCATAGATCACTATTCTTAGTAATCTACATGAACGAAAAAGTGTGGCTTTCTATGTACATTGGGTTTCATCACCAGATATCACCAATCCTACAGCCTTCCGTTACTGAAGTTGGGAAATTTTTCTTCCAACCACCCTACTATACACTCCGCAATCTGACCATTGTCACAAGTATGGGTGAATTAATGTTTGCGCTAAGCCAAGATCTAGAGATCAGTTTTTCCACGGGTAGCTGTATGAACACACACAATTACGACTGGAGAGAAATGCAGCTGACATAAATCTACTGTGACAATGTAGATAGCAATCTATTTTAGAGAATGTAGATATCAATCTTGAGGTAACATTTTTCAAGAACAAGCAACGAGCGTTGCCTATCATTTATATTAAGAAGGAGAAGATATTTTACAGATTACAGAGGGGTTGAACTAACAACAGAAAGCTGGTTCGAACCGCCCGCGAGACCACCCCTGAAACACTACAGACTACTCCTCATACGTGCCTGCCCTGCTCTTCTTAGCCTCCAGCCAGAGTTTGTACTCGTCTAGTGCTAAACTAACCACACGATGCACGACTGCCTCCCAATCAAACGTGCTACTCCACGACATACAGATACACGGTAGAGCCTTCGAGTAACATATACTTGAGGTGGCTATCCCATGCACTGAATCAACTTGTCGGCTTATACTGATTTCATGTAAAAATAGTTGGATGAAGCAACATGGTACTAAAGTTGTACTAGATGAGCGACAAGTAATATGGATCGAAGGGAGTACATGAATCATGTCATGGTACTACTTATATCGATCTCATGTAAGAATAGTTGGATGAAGCAACATGGTACCACTTCCATGAAAAAAATCATGTCATTACGCCCCCAAACAGTTGCGGATCCACCAACTTGCAATAGTTCCAGAGCGAAGCACAATTCCAGGCTAAAATTACCCCAGCTTTACAAGGACGTATCACATCTAACAAAGCAGAGATGCGCATCATAGTGCGCTTCAGCTACTTACCCGTAGTTCTTGGGCGCCCAGAGGAAGGCCGGCGCCGTCACCGGGGCAGCCACCGCCACCTGAGCAGCAGCGACCAGCATCACCGCCAGCGCCATCCAGACCGCCGCCATCTGATCGATTCAATCGTATCCGATCGACCCCCGGAGAAGAAGAAAAAACAGACAAAATTGAGGGAAATTGCTGCAGAGATCGATCCGGACTATCCGGCACGGAGATCGCGTACGGATCTTACCTCAGCGGACGAGGGCAGCTCGGATTGGGGATTTGGGGTTTGCGTTGGCTTGGCTCGCCCGCTTCGGATACCGATTTCTGCTGGTCACCGCGGCCGTGATCTGTATCGCGAATCGTGGCAGAGGCAGAGAACGAGGGGGCAGGTCGTGGCGTGAGTTGCTACCACGCTTGTTTTAGAGGCTGACGAGTGGGCCCCAGCATTAGAGGCACTGTCTCGCACGTGTCCGAGCTTGTGAAGATCAAGAGCTGCAATTTTACTTATTTCTTAATTAAAAAGAGCGACTGCAATCTTGCTTACTCTGTCCACAAATATAAAATGCTCTAACTTTTCCTTCAATCATTTCCAAAATAAATGTCTCAATTTTATATTTATTTATTTATTTATTTATTTGGTGCATAGTCATATTGAAATGTACTACTCCATTCTTTCACAAATATAATATGTTCTAGCTTTTCTAGAATCAAATGCACATATACATGTTTTAGTGTGTTTATTCATACATTTTAGTCTGTGTGTAGTTCATATTAAAAGAACTGAAATATTTTTTAGTTCCTTTTGTCTCATAATCTAAGACGTTTTTGTTGAGTAACGTGATTATTAGGAAGTATATGACAATCTAGGATTTGTTTCTGCCTTGTCTTGTACTCCAAAATGATCATGTATTTCTATATATATGCCCAGGAGGCTCAAGCAATACAACAACTATTTCATCAATCCCTCTCTCTTTCCCTTCAACTTGGTATCTGCCGCAAGTTCCTAGACCTAGCCGCCGCCCCCTGCTTCCGCCCCGCGCCGCCCCGGGGGTGGTCGGCCTACATGACCGCCGTCGGGGACCGCGCCGCCCGTACCTAGTGTTCGTCCGCCGGTCGTGTTCATCGGCTACCCTAGAGAGTCTTTTCCCGATCTCTTGATCCGGGTTTTTCTCTCTCCCCCGATCGTCTTGATCGGCGTCTTCTTTTTGCTTTTCCGAACTAGAATCGGTTTGCGTCGCCCATCACTGCCGTCGACACTCGCGCGCCTCTACTACGAGAACGGCGCAACCCCTGCATCTTCCTTGACCCGGCAGCCTTGCGCACCGCGTCGACCCGTCACGGCCGTCGCCCGCGCGACTGCCCGACCGTCGCTCTGCGCCGGTCGTCGCCGCCAACGACGCGACCCCGGCCTCTTCTACGACCCGACGGCCTCGCGACGCGACGGCCCGTCTCGGCCGTCGTTCGCGTGCCTGCCCGCCCGTCGCTCCGGGCCGGTCGTCGTCGCATGCGTCCAATCAGGATCCTACATCACCTACCGTCTCCGTCGTCGCTCGCCGGCTGCCTCAGGCTCGCCGTCTGCCTGGATCGGGCGGCCTTGTCGGCTCGGGCTTTTCCGGCTCGGGTCTCCGCCGCCCCTTGTCGGCTGCCTCCGGCTTTGCGCTCGGGCACCAGCTGCCTCGGGCACGTCGTTCCCCGTCGGCCGCCGTCGCCTTGGTCTGCTCGACCACCCTGCTTCACCATCCACGACGATGTCATCATCAACGAGCACCCCCAGACCTCACGTGCGATTGGATTGGTCACCTGCCCGCTGCGATCTGCTCCATCCATGTCGTGCGACTGACCTGATCAGTCGGTTGCATGCACCTCCGCAGGTCCTGTGAAGATTGTCATGAGTACAGCGCGCCCCTCCATCGATCGAGCATCGGGCTGCTGCTGCGTCGCCCCGTCGGGCCGCAGCACCACCGCCCCGTAGTTCTCCCCGCGGCTGCACCGACTCGCGTGTTGCCACTACGTCACCCCGTTGGGCGGTAGTGCCGCGACACGCGGTCCCCGCGACTCGCGAGTCGGTGCTACACCGTCCCTTCAGGTTGTAGTGCCGCGACATGCGGTTCCTGCCGCCGCCCGAGGCCATCCCCGTGGCTGCACCGACCCGTCGCCGCTGCGCCGCCCCGTTGGGCCGTCGCGTCGCGGCACGCGGTCCACGTAGCCGCGCCGAGGTCTTCCCGCCGTCTGACCGCCTGCTACCGCTGCATCACACCTTCGAGCCGTAGCGCCGCGACCCTTGGTCCACTCCGCCATCTCCGCGCGTCAACTCTACGTGGTATGCGCCGCGCCGCCTTCCTTGGCGCAGGAATGCCACCTTTCGCTTTGGTCTTCGTCACGCTGTCGGGTTCTTCCTCGCCTAC
>CBMN011749684.1:0-11494 GCA_000582825.1 Hordeum pubiflorum
GGGGGGGGGGGGGGGGGGATGTGACCTTCATATCAACGGTCAACTCGTGGTGATGGATGCTTCTCCTATTTGGATGGCATTTTCGACCAGTCGATGAGCGGACATGTAAAAGTGACTGCCCCGAAGGTCGAGTTGTACGTGTGCCTTATCCATCAAATATATAATTAATAAGGGACGTGGAGTATCTGTTCCTGAGCTCAAATGACTCATAATGAACAATAAAATCAAAAATAATAGTATTGTTTTTATAAGAATCGATTTTTTCTGTAAACTTTGACAAATGTTTTGTGTGTTTGCAAAAAATTATCATGAAAGGAGATTCCTAGTAGTTGTGGGAAAGAATGATGCTCCAAAAATGCTATTTTTTAAAGCATTTTGGAGTGCTAGTTTTGGTTTTTTATGCCATGACTTTCACGAATCATTTCGTGATGAATTTTTTTTAAGCATACAAAACATTTTTCAAAGTTTGCCACAAGAAAATTAAGAATTTTTGAATTTATTTTCTTTTTTGTCGATTTTACTGTTCATTCTGAGCTCATTTGTGCTCCGGAGCAGAAGAGGACTTTTGATGAATAAGGCCAATCTTTAGAAAATGCCAACACATGCATGATAATGAATCGTGACGATAAAGGGGTGAAGGCCAATATTTAGAATAGATCGAGGAAGGGAAAGATCATCGAGAGCACCTGTTGATAAGAAAGATGTAGGTTAGTTGGAGATTAGTTTGTTCTGATTTAATTTATTTATTTGCATAGATGAACTAATGAAATGTTGACTTTCAAGAACAAATATATAAAAGGCATATGTTTCAAATCATAAAATAAAATTGCAGAGAGATCTCAACCACATTTCTATCCTGCATTTAGGCAAGTATTTTGACTGAAGGCCTGAACAACGCATCAACCATGTACCACTTTCTTCTAGCTTTTGCACAGAATCCTCATTTTTCTTCTTCAGAAAATCGAATCCTCGTAATTTACATCATGGTATTACAACTTGGACCGCACAACGCCACACTTCACCGCAACCGCGTGCACACACACATACACACCTTACTTGCCGGGAACGAAGTTGGTGGCGAATGCCCATGCATTGTTGTTGACGGGGTCGGCGAGGTGGTCAGCGAGGTTCTCGAGTGGACCCTTGCCGGTAACAATGGCTTGCACAAAGAAACCGAACATGGAGAACATGGCGAG
Source organism: Hordeum pubiflorum (assembly GCA_000582825.1). Taxonomy (NCBI): domain Eukaryota; kingdom Viridiplantae; phylum Streptophyta; class Magnoliopsida; order Poales; family Poaceae; genus Hordeum; species Hordeum pubiflorum. The sequence goes on from CBMN011749684.1 coordinate 1,197, forward strand.
GCGACCGTTCTTGATCTCCTTAACCTTGAGCTCGGCGAATGCCTCAGGGTCGTCGGCAAGGCCGAGTGGGTCAAAGCTACCGCCCGGGTACAGTGGGTCGACGATCTCACCGAGTGGTCCACCGGCAATGCGGTAACCCTCGACGGCGCCCATGAGCACGACTTGACATGCCCAGATGGCAAGGATACTCTGCGCATGCACAAGGCTTGGGTTGCCGAGGTAGTCGAGGCCGCCCTCACTGAAGATCTGGGATCCGGCCTTGAACCAAACAGCCTCACCGAACTTCACGCCGTTTTGGGCCAGCAACTCGGGGAAGACGCAGCCGAGCGCACCAAGCATGGCCCAACGGCAGTGTATCACCTCCAGCTCGCGGTTCTTGGCGAAGGTCTCGGGGTCAGCAGACAACCCAGCAGTGTCCCAGCCGTAGTCGCCGGGGAACTCACCGGTCAGGTAGCTCGGGGGCTCACCAGAAAACGGGCCGAGGTAGAGCACACGGTCAGAGCCATACCACGGGCTGCCGGAGGCAACCTGCTTGGCCTTTGCTGCCGTTTTGCGCATGGTGACGCGAGCCTCACCGAAAACAGACGATGATGGCAAGTTCTTCACTGCCTTGCCGGCAAAGGCTTGGGAAGAGAGCGACATGGTGGTTGAGGCCATTCTGATTGATGGAGGTCCCGTGTGTTCTCTAAAAATGAGGAGTGAGTGTGGAGATGGCTTGAGAGGACCGGAGCAGGGGCCTTCTTAAGGCAATGGACGGAGGGAGGGCATCGGCCGTTGTAGGCTGGCAGGAGAGAGGTGGAAAGCAAGAAATCTGTATCTTGGATGTCATTGGTGCAGATTGAGAGGCACAAGGAGATCAGATATAGTTGTGGATATGGCTAGCTGCGAATCTCCTTAGAGAACAGGGATTGGATTACACGCTGATATGCACGTGAGCATGGCATGTTTTCCCACCTAAAGGAAGATATAGGATATCCATTCTTGTAGCCAAGGATTGCCGGCGCAATTGTTGAGCAAATTTCTATTTGTCTGACTGTGCATTTTACTGACATCGTTGGGTATACCATGCATTATGCTTCTGATGTTATCTGACATAAAAAAATCGAGGAAGGGAAAGATCATCGAGAGCACCAGATGATAGGAAAGATGGATGTTAGTTGGAGATTAGTTTGTTCTGATTTAATTTATTCGATTGCAAAGATGGATTGATAAAATGGTGACTGTCACGTACAAATATACAAAAGGGCATATCTTTCAAACTTTTTTCGTTACTAATTTATATACTTATAATACCACAGTCATAATGTGCATAATAAGTTAACAATGGATATATGGTTTTTGATGCCATGAAAACTCATTTCATAAAATATGAAGTTCTTAATGCTCTGATTTTAAAATTAGATTATTTCAACCTTAAATATAATTATCCATGCTATACATATTGGCCATGCATTTGCGCTGGCGACACATTTAATCTCTCTCTCTTTTTCCTAAAAGAGTTGAGGTCTCTCTGGACTTCTTTTGCCTCACTCCCAGATTCAGAAACAAAACATGCAAGCTTCGACCCAGACCTGCACCAGCACCATGCTGGTTGACTGATTGTCCAGGTGTCTGGTGATGAATTTTCCTCGGCATGAGATTACACCGCAGTAATGGAGACCGTAAATTTATTATACGGCTTCAATAATTGGGTTTCTTGTTTCAAAAGAGAAATTCAAAGCCTCCCGGCTCAGCTCAGATAACTGCCATTTGTTGTCTTGTGGCCATTGGTACTTTGTTCATCCTCAAAGATCAGTTATTATTGCTCCCTTAACTGTTTTTACATTCAGTTAGCAGAAGGTGCTCTTTGAAATCCTTTAATTTTTCTTAAAAATTTGATGAAGTTCTCTGTTACTGAAGGTTTGGTGTCCAGATCCTTTGCTATTTCACCACATTGCTAGATCAATATTATGTGCTTTAATTTTTCCAAACCATAAAATTAAATTGCAGAGATCTCAAACAGACCGATGCCCTCCCTCTGAAGCATGCATAAAACTTCTATCTTGCTTTTAGGCCAGTAACCAGTCAGCATTTTTGTTGCAAAGAAACAAATCATAGACCTTGGACATGCTGGTTCAAATTTTGAACAGGAGATCATTCGACACCATAGACCCGGTATTTTGACCAAAGGCCTGAACAAAACCTACACGGTGTAGTGTACCACCGTCTTCTCCGTGCAGACCTGCACATTTGCCCTGTATATACGATGCATAAGTTGCCGTCACACAGAACACAACAAGGTAAAGGTGTTAACTAAATGGGAGCTCGGCGTGTTTATTCAGATGATCACGTCAAATGGCTATATCGACGTGGGGCGTGAGATGGAAGGCGGGCAAATCTAATATGATTTTGCATAGAATATTCGTAATTTACATCGTGGTAGTACAACTCAGACCGCACAACGGCACACTTCACCGTGAGCATGGTCTTCAAGACACCTTACTTGCCGGGAACGAAGTTGGTGGCGAATGCCCAAGCATTGTTGTTGACAGGGTCAGCGAGGTGGTCAGCGAGGTTCTCGAGTGGACCCTTGCCGGTGACGATGGCTTGCACAAAGAAACCAAACATGGAGAACATGGCGAGGCGACCGTTCTTGATCTCCTTAACCTTGAGCTCGACGAATGCCTCAGGGTCGTCAGCAAGGCCGAGGGGGTCGAAGCTGCCACCCGGGTAGAGGGGGTCGACGATCTCACCGAGTGGTCCACCAGCAATGCGGTAACCCTCGACGGCGCCCATGAGCACGACCTGACAAGCCCAGATGGCAAGGATGCTCTGGGCGTGCACAAGGCTTGGGTTGCCGAGGTAGTCGAGGCCGCCCTCGCTGAAGATTTGAGATCCGGCCTTGAACCAAACAGCCTCGCCGAACTTAACACCGTTGCGGGCGAGCAGCTCGGGGAAGACGCAACCGAGCGCGCCAAGCATGGCCCAACGGCAATGGATCACCTCGAGCTCCCGGTTCTTGGCGAAGGTCTCAGGGTCAGCCGACAGCCCAGCAGTGTCCCATCCGTAATCGCCGGGGAACTCACCGGTCAGATAGCTCGGGGGCTCACCAGAAAGCGGGCCGAGGTAGAGCACACGGTCAGAACCGTACCACGGGCTGGCGGAGGCAACCTTCTTGGCCTTTGCCGCCGTCTTGCGCATGGTGACGCGAGCCTCCCCGAAAAGAGACGATGATGGCAAGTCCTTCACTGCCTTGCCGGCAAAGGGGGGGGAGGAGAGTGACATGGTGGTTGCGGCCATTGTTGTGGATGGAGGTCTTGTGTATTCTGTATTCTGTTCTCCAAGAATGAGGAGTGGGTGTGGAGATGGCTTGAGAGGATCGGAGCCGGGGCCTTCTTAAGGTAGTGGATGGGCAGTGGGAATTCAACCGGTGTACGTAGGCTGTCAAGCAAGACAGAGGTGTGCAGCAGCAAATCTGTATCTTGGATGCCATTGGTGCAGAGAGACCGCGAGAGCCACAGAGAGATCAGATATACTTGTGGCTATGGCTAAGCTGGGAATCTCCTTGGAGAACGGTGATTGGCTTACACGCTGATGCACGTGAACATGTCATGCCTTCCTCCCCAAAAGGGAAAGATGTGAAAATCCATTTGTTGCAGCGATGGAACTTGCCACCACAACCATTGAGCAAACACGTAATGGATGCTGTTCCTAATTGAGTGATGTGCATAAAAACAGAGATGCTTATGCATGTGCCTCGATGCTATACGAAATTTGCTCAAAAGTAGATGGTGTATAATGCGTATCATAACAATCCCCTAAACTCTAACCATCGATATACGCCCAAATAAGTGAAATAAAAATAGCAGTTTGAAATTGGTGATGAAGCGCTAACTTTCTTTACTCAATAAATTCTCTCTCGTTCTACGAGCACAATACAAAGGAGAGACAAATAGTTATTTATAAATTCTCATAAAAATATCTAGCCCTTGATTCAATGAACCTTCATAGCTAAGTAACGGATTGGATTAAAGTAATTTCTTCTTGCCTGGCTCGAAAGTGTTAATTTTTAACAAAATTTACTCCCTTCGACCCTCCGATCCATATTAGTTGTTGTTCAAAACGGATGTATCTAGCACTAAAAATACGCCTATATTTATTCGTTTCAGCGACAAAAAATATGGATCGAAGGGATCGGATTAGTTTGTTTTTTTTATATATACACTGGGGCAAATATGTGACTCTCTCAAATGCATGCCTAATACACCATCGGGGTTTTGCGATGATTTATATTTGACATCTCACAGGGGCTAGAGCGAATCTAAGTTATCTTCTGATCAAATGTCCACCTAGGATATCCTTTGCTTCGAACCTCCTCTTAACATTGTTTCTTTTCATGGAAAACAACCCCGCGAGGATCGACATTTTATCCACCAAAAAAGAATGAAAAACAAAAATGTTAGGAAGTAATATAACTCCGAGAGTTGCTTTTTATCTTCATATTTCAATTATGGAGTGGTAGAGTTACAAACTAGGTATGAATTAGATGATTTAATAGCTTCCAACATTTTTGTATACTAACATGCATCTGCCATGAAATAACTAAATTAACATGACACTACCTATGTGAATTGACTACAACCTAGGAAAAAAATCTTGAAGGTCGTTGGATTCTTCCATGGCTCATCATTTTGCACCAGAGATAGCACATTGACAATGCACTTACAGGCAGACAATACTCCACGAGAATTTAGTGATGTTCCTGCTCGTGTCTTTTCCCATCCAATTGCCGACAATTGCCGACATACACAATCCGATCCAATCCAATCCAATAGTACAATAGTCAATGCCATCATGTGATATTATTAACTAGTATATTTTATTACTTAGCAAACTAACTACATGGCTAGGTTGACAAATGTTAATAGTATCAGTACTTGTTATGAAGCTACAACATTTTTCATACAAAAATACACTTGCACCATTCTAAATTTAAGCATACTTTGTCACAAAACATACATAATTTTTTGTCCTCGAGTCATATTTACTTGAAAAGACCTTTAAAATAAATTTGTAAGAATGACTGAAAAGTAAAAAAAAAACATGCTTGCACAGATTGATTTGTCACACTTGCGTTAATTAGAATGTATGAATACATATGTACTTGTTCTTCTAAATTTGAATACGTTTCTCTGTAGAGACCTCTAAAGTGAATAAAAATCGTGTAAGAAATATTTTGGTAGCGATTTCTAGTTATATAATTATAGGCAAATAGAGAAATCTAGATTATATAGGGTATTTAGGAGTATTCCAACTTATGTTTATGCATGTTGATTCGTCGAGTAAATAATTTACATAAAACATTTTTTGGTATATGTTCAACCGTCTACAGAAGACATGTTTAACTAAATGCGAGCCCAACGCATTTGTTCAAATGATCACGTCAAATGTCTATATCGATGTGGAGCGTGAGATGGAAGGCGGGCAAATCTTGTAATGCTTTTGCACAAAATCCTCATAATTTACAACATGGTAGTACAAATTAGACAGCACGACGGCACACTTCACCGCGAGCAGTCCCTAGGACAGCTTATTTACCGGGAACAAAGTTGGTGGCGAATGCCCAAGCATTGCTGTTGACGGGGTCAGAGAGGTGGTCAGCGAGGTTCTCGAGTGGACCCTTGCCAGTGACAATGGCTTGCACAAAGAAACCGAACATGGAGAACATAGCGAGGCGACCGTTCTTGATCTCCTTAACTTTGAGTTCGGCGAATGCCTCGGGGTCGTCAGCAAGGCCGAGCGGGTCGAAGCTGCCGCCTGGGTAGAGCGGGTCGACGATCTCACCGAGTGGTCCACCGGCAATGCGGTAACCCTCAACAGCGCCCATGAGCACGACCTGACATGCCCAGATGGCAAGGATGCTTTGCGCGTGCACGAGGCTTGGGTTGCCAAGGTAGTCGAGGCCGCCCTCGCTGAAGATCTGGGATCCAGCCTTGAACCAAACAGCCTCACCAAACTTAACGCCGTTGCGGGCGAGCAGCTCGGGGAAGACACAACCGAGCGCGCCAAGCATAGCCCAGCGGCAGTGAATCACCTCCAGCTCACGGTTCTTGGCGAACGTCTCGGGGTCAGCCGATAACCCAGCAGTGTCCCAGCCGTAGTCACCAGGGAACTCGCCGGTGAGGTAGCTTGGGGGCTCACCAGAAAGTGGACCAAGGTAGAGCACACGGTCAGAGCCGTACCACGGGCTGCCAGAGGCAACCTGCTTGGCCTTTGCCGCCGTCTTGCGCATGGTGACGCGTGCCTCGCCGAAGAGAGACGATGATGGCAAGTTCTTCACTGCCTTGCCGGCAAAGGCTGGGGAAGAGAGTGACATGGTTGTTGCAGCCATCGTGATCAATTGAGGTTCTGTGTGTTCTCCAAGAATGAGGAGTGTGTGTGTGGAGATGGCTTGAGAAGATTGGAGCAGGGGCCTTCTTAAGGCAGTGGACTGTGGCCTGTGGGAGGGAATCGACCGGTGTAGGCTGACAGGAGAGAGGTGTATAGCAAGAAATCTATATCTTGGATGTCATTGGTGTAGAGTGTGAGCCACAAGGAGATCAGATATACTTGTGGATATGGCTAGCTGGGAATCTCCTTAGAGAACAGTGATTGGATTACACGCTGTTATGCACGTGAGCCTGCCATGCATTTCCCCCCAAGAGGACAATATAGGATTTCCATTCTTGTTGCCAAGGAATACCACCGCAATTATTGAACAGAATTCTATTTGACTGACTGTACATTTTACTACCATCGTTGGGTATAGCATTATGCCTCTGATCTTATTATCTGAAATGGAAACGGAGACATGCTCATGCATGTCCGTCCATGCTAGCAACATCGATCAAGAGCATACGGCAAATGTCCATGCTGCATCAACATTGATTTTTTGCAGTGTCCATGTTTGGCTTAAGCCAAACATCTCACTGTATATTTGAACATTTCATGAAATTTTTGCAAATTTCTAAATCTCTCCTTGAAAAATTATTTTACTTGTTTATGCAAAAAAATCATTTTCACAAACTAAGCATAGTTTACATAGTTAGGTTCTTTGTGGTGGAATCAGCCCACTTGGGTTCAAGTCCTAGATTTGGCTTGTTAGAATTAATCCGAGGCGCACGATCGATCTACCGAGGACCAAGCAATCACACGAGCACGACATAAAGATTTGTTAACGAGGTTCACCGATATGGCTATATCCCTGGGCCTGATTACGGGCGCTCCTACCCGTGACACCGTCACAATACAGCACCCCGGCCGCCCGGGTGCCGACACACGCCGCCGGCTCCCCCTGCGTGCATGTACTATTATGTTGGCATAGGTTACATCGTATGTCTACCCTCTCATTATATAAGAGGCCTAGGATACAAGTGTCGTATTAGGACATGACTCCTACCCTGTCTACACACAGTTTCAATCCAAGTCCAACTATAACCTACCTTGTATAAATATCCGACACAATTCTAACAGCATGACCACTCACATATTTCCTAAATATTATTTCATGTTTTCTGTCGGGATTCCTTGTATGATGTGTCCGTTCACTGAGGTGTCAGTGACGACTTTGCTAATCTCAAGATCCGTCAGTTCAGTATTTTGAAGGTGCTCATATATATGAATAGGGTGTGTGTGTGTGTGTGTGTCCCCTATGCTGGGTCGGACCGGCTACGGTTCCGATCTGGGTGCGTCAACACGGGTGGCTCGGCTCTCTGCAACGGCTAGATTTGGGCATGTCGCAGGTGGTAGCCAGGTCCGGGATCTCCTCTGCTCGGCGTCCTTGGTGGTGGCATGTCTGCCGTCCTCCGGTCAGGTTCGGCCATGCGTGGTTTGGATTTGACGCCGGCAGGGGGCGGGGGGTGTGCTCGGCATGGGCTGGGAGGTAATGGGACGGCACGACTGCTTTGGTTGGACGGCGGTGTGATCCGGGTTGCTGGCGCCCTCGGCGGACAACGCGGATCTGGATCATGAGGGTGGACGGCGTCCTGCATCGTGCAGGTATGGGAGTTAACTTGGTCCGCGTTAGATGTCTTCGCATTGTGCCCTTCTTACTTATACCAGTTTGGCCCCGTCCGAATCACACGTTTTCTCCACAAAACCGACACAAGAATTCACACAGATCTGGCCGGTTGGGTGCTCCTCTTGGGTCGGTGGCGCAAACATGGCGGTGTAAGCAAGCAGGAGATTATCGGCTAAAAAAGAAAAATATCCTGCCCTTAAAAAGATTATCTTATAGGAAGCTAATTAAGGCAGATGGAATTCTTTTATAAGAGGTCAAACGCGCAAACATAGCGACACACGCAAGGAGAAGATCATCCCAGCAAAGCTAATCTTTTTAGTACTTCCAGCAAGCTAATCTTCGCCAAGAAAAAGAAAAGGAGAAATCAAGGCGAATCGATGACCGTTCATCCATGAAAAGGAAAAATCAAGGCTCCTTCCAGCCGTCCAAGCAACGAACTAGTTGTAGGTTGGCAGGTATGAGGCATCCCCGTGGCGTACATTGATCGATGGGCTGCGCCTCGCCGAGTCGTTGTGGATGCAGGGCCGGTCAGCCAGACTGAATGCTCGGAGAATTCTGGAGCGAACGCGGAGAGGTTTTTTGGGTGAGTCCGGTGTGTTGGAGTTCCACGTGGCAAAATCCAGACTTGAATGATAAAACAATTTAATTCATGAGCTTGTAAGCAATGCAAATTTAGTTATGTTTTGGGGACTGCTACGCGTCCGCCGGCCGATCATTTTAAAAAATCGGCCGGCTCGCGGGTCGTCTGACCTGGCGCATCGGCGTCCTTCATCATTGCAACATACCTATTGTTGCGGTAAATTTCTGCAATAGAGCTCTTGTTGCACAATTTTTTGCAACTCAGGTTCTGTTGCAGATTTTTTTTTACAACTGAGGCTTTGTTGCATAATTGTTTTTTTCATCGTTATTTTTCTAGAAAACTTTTTTACAACTAAGTTTTTGATGCATTTTTTTTTTTGCAACAGAGCTTTTGTTGCATAATTTTTTGCAACTCGGGTTCCGTTACAGATTTTTTTCGTAACAGAGGGTTTGTTGTAGAATTGTTTTTTTGTCGTAGCCGTAGCCGTCGAATCTGACGTAATCTAACAGGTGAACGTATTTCTCTATTTTGAAAAGGTAGTATTCTCATGTGAACACACGCCCAGCAATAAAATACATGATCAGCCTCATCGCACGGCACAACGCGTGGCGGCGGACGCATGCGTAACAATCGGCCGGCTGTTCGGAAGCTTTTCCCTTATGTTTTTCTTTTTTTGCGGGACAAGAGTATCTACAGCCGGACTCCCAAAATTGATCAGGCGAACGCAAGACCACAGATCGGATAGGAGAGAGGAAAATAGTTGACCCAACCGAATCCCTCAAAGTCTTTTAAATGCCGGGTTTTCTGGCACTTCTCGTACGGCCTTAATATTTGAGATGAGTATAATGAGTGTCCGGACGTGTCTGATCAGTGGTCATGTGTTCGCTTCATAAATCTCTGCATACGATTTGGCTTACTATGGAGTATTTTTTTTTCTTTCTCTGTCTTCTTCTCCATCAATGACAAGTACGTGGCTGAACGTATAGAGAAAAAAATTAAGAAACATAACTGCCTGGGCGGATATAGAGTCAAAATAGACACATTTGAACGTTTAAAGGGCTAAATTTGTCCAATCCGATTGAAGATGCTCTAAGTTCGTTCAGGTTTACCCGCAAAAGGAAAAAAGTTCGTTCTCGTTCAAAGTTGTCGAAGTTCACTTTGGGCTCACCCGAATCACACGTTTTCTCCGCAAAACCTCTGAAGCCACAGGAATCTATTACACAGATCATGCCGTTTGGGCGTTTCTCCGCAAACATCACCCCGTACTCAAGCAGAAGGTTATCTTAGCACCGACTAAAAAAGGATTATCATCCTGCCCTAAAAAAGGATTATCCTTGCAAACTAATTAAGGCGAAGCAAAGATTTTCTTATAGGAGGTCAAACACGCGAACATGGCGACCCACGCAAGAAGGAGAAGATGTCGCGGCAAACAAATCAAGGCGAATCGACGACCATCCGTCCGTCCGTCCCCTGGTCGCTTCCTCCGGCTGTCCAAGCAGCGACAGAACTGGTTTGTACTACTTAGAGCATCTTCAAAAGGCGCCCAACTCGCGACGCGCAAAAGCGTGTTTGCAGCGCGCAAAAAGCAATTTTTAGCGCGCGGCCGAGCGCTGGCTCCAACGGCCGCCGCATAATATAGCGCGCGCGTGACGCTTCAGCAGACGCGCAAAACTGCAGCGC
>CBMN011749698.1:0-12068 GCA_000582825.1 Hordeum pubiflorum
TCCTCCTCCACCACCGTCTCGTCCTTCTCCCACTCCCTCTCCGACCCCTCCGACGACGACGAGGACCCCCACGCGCTCGACCACTCCAGGCGCGCCCGCGTCCGCGCCGGGAACGAGTACGCACCCCCGCCGACGACGACGCAGCAGCACCGCCACTACATGAGGAAGTCCGCCACCGTGCCCACGGTGGTCTACGAGGACCCCTACGCCGAGCACGCCGAGGGCGCGGCCAGCTACGGCTACGGGTCCGCGTACACGTACGGCCCCTACGGCGAGCCGGTCGCGGAGGAGGCGAGGCCGCGCGGCCCGCCGCCCACGCCGCCGCCCCCGGAGGCCTCGCCGTGGGACTTCCTCGACCCCTTCACGCCCCACGACCAGTTCCTGGAGGACTACTCGCGCGGCATGCCCGGCGAGGCCGCCGACGGGAATCGGAATTTGCCCACCAACAGCCCCAATTATGCCAATTACGCCGAGCTGAGGAGGATGGAGGGGATCCCGGAGCTTGAGGACGAGTCTGAGCTGGAGCCATCAGCCTCGGCCGTCGTTGAAGATCGGAGTGTGAAGGGGAAGAGACCAGCTCCTGGTCCTGCCACCAATGCCGCCCGCCCCAAGGGCGCGTCCTCTGAGGTGAAGCTGCAGAGCAAGGGACCATCCAGTGCCGACGGCGAGGCGGAGAAGCCGGTGTCAAGGAACGATTCGTTGCCACCGAGCAATGCCGGCTCCGGCTCAAAGAGCAAGAAAGGGGGCAGGAGCGATGCGGTGAGCTTGAAGGACGTCGACTTTGGTGACATCGTTGGCGGCAACTCCTCCCAGAAGAAGAAAAATGGTGTGGCATTTGGTGAGAATGGTGGCGACATTGTTGGCGGCAGCTCCACCGGGAAGAATAAGGGTGTGGCATTTGATGGGGATGGTGCCTCCACCGGGAAGAAGAAGGGTGCTGCGGTTGATGAGGATGGGCCGATTGTCTATGCAGATGGGGCTGGGGCAAGCCACAGCAAGTCAGTGCAATCGGCTGTGACAGTGGGCAGCGAGCCCTTCTCGCCGTTGCACAATGGGGAGAGAGATGTCGTGGAGGCGATGGAGGAGGTCAAAGAGCGGTTCCAGGATGCGCTGCATTGCGGCGATGAGGTCTCCAGGATGCTCGAGGTGGGGAAGGTGCCTCACCGGACAGCGCCTAAAGTTCTTAGATGTGGGTAATGAAATGTTTAATCGGAGCAACACATATCTGAATTTTTTGTTATATGGCCAAGTGCATTGAAATGTGATGTATTATTCTGTTGTTTCTGCAGATTTCTCTTCCAGAGTGGTGGAGCCTATATCGCTCAGTGTGCCGTCCTCTTCTTACTGCGTTCCAAAGCGACAGAGGAACTCAAGGTTACCGAGCACCTCAGCTTCATGGGCCAATGGTGGAGGAAATCGTAACGGAAGTCTTTCTTCAACTCTAGAGAAGCTCTGTGTATGGGAAAAGAAGCTGTATCAGGAGGTTAAGGTAAGCACATTTGAGGCCACATCAACAAACTACTAGCGCCCATTCACATTATCTCTTTATTTACTGCCAAAATATGTGTTGAAAAAGGTTAGGTGATTGTTCTAGGATGAAGAGAAGCTGAGGATCCTGTATGAAAAGAAGTACAACAGGTTGAAGTCACTGGACGAACGAGGGGCAGAGCCGGATGCGATAGAGGCAGCCAGATCGTCGGTGCGGGACCTGAGGTCGAAGATCACCGTCAATATCAAAACAGCCAAGGCTTTCTCGCTGAAGATTGAGAAGATTCAGGACGAAGAGCTGTACCCTCAGCTCGTTGATCTGGTTCAAGGGTATGTATGATGAAGTTCCCTTCCTGGTTCTAGTTAGTGTTCCACATGTTCATTGTCTGACAGAACAAAAACGTTTACCTGACCGCACACATTGCTGCTCTTGTTTTGTTCAAACACAGATTGCGAAGGATGTGGAAAGCACTTCTGGAATGCCATGAGAAGCAGCTGTCGGCCGTAAGGGACAGCAGGCTCCACCTGCTCAAGGCGAGGACCGTGAGCCAGTCCGCCGCGGCGGCATTGGCCACGCTGGAGCTGGAGAGGGAGCTCACGAAATGGTACCGCTGCTTCAACAAGTGGACCAGCTCGCAGAGATCTTATGTGGAGGCGCTGAACGGATGGCTGAGGAGATGGTTCCCCGAGGTGCAGGACGAGCAAGACGACGCGCCGGACGGCGCCCCGCCTTTCTCCCCCGGGAAGTTGGGCGCGCGGCCGATATTCGTCGTGTCGAACGACTGGTTCCGGGCCATCGACCTGGTGCCCAAGAGCGACGCGCTCAAGTCGATCGACTACTTCTCCAAGCTCGTCCACGAGCTCCGGAAGGGGCAGGAGGACGAGCACCGGCAGAAGAGGCGGGTCGACCACGCCTCCAGGGACTACGACAGACGGCGCGAGGCCCTGCGGGGAGAGCTTGGCCCGAGCACCGGCATGGTCGCGCTCTGGGATGATGATCACACCGTTGAGCTGCACAAGATGAGGAGGAGACTGGACAACGAGATGGCCAGGCACGACGAGGTGGTGAGGCATGTCCACCTTGCGGCGTCGGCCACTCTGCCGGTCGGCTTCGTCCCCGCGCTGGAGCAGATCGTCGGCTTCTTCCACGGGAACCTGCGGGTCTACGCGCGCATCAGAACCAACGGCGCTGGAGCTCGCGGGCCGCCTACCGAGGCTCGCCGGCCACATCTTGGCTGATGGCACTGTTTTTGCAGACGTTTTTTTTTGTGACACAGGTGGTAGGGGGGAGGGAGGTAGTGCTGGAGAGATTTTGTGTATAGATGATCATTGGTTCATTCTGGGGTTTAGGACTTAGTTCCTACGATAATTACGGCAATAGATAGATAGAATGTTAATGTTTTGCAGAGATTCTTACTGATGGTGCCTGACTCACCCATTGCTCAGTAGAGGGGAGCTTCAGAAGTTTCAGTAGTGCTCCCATATATTCTGTACATCGTTACATGACACTTCCAACTTTCCAACTTACTAATCGACCTTCATTTCAGCAATGTGTTTGAGAGAGCAACAGTTCACATTCTGTGACTAAGATTGTGCTACTTCGCATTATGTTTTTTATTAACTGTACTAATAAATCCTAATGACAACTTCCTTGAAACATAAACGACACGGCTTCATTGCGTTACTCCAGGATCTGGAAAACACAAATGCACATATGTACACGAAAAACAGCGAGCGTCGGTTCATCGTCGTCGCCTTTTCTTTACATTCGTGCCTACTACTGACCCCCCTAAGCACAAGGGATCCTCCATGGTCTCCTTGCTGGACCCAGCATTCCGAATAAGCTTCAGTCATCCACATGCCTGAAACTGAAAACTGTGGCAGCACCACCTACCACTCCGTCAGGACATCGAAAAGAGGTGGATGTCCAGGTATAGCACATGCATTCTCAGCATCTCCTGGACAGTTCTGCTGCGTCCCGGCTACGTCGCGAGATTCTATTTCGTGGGGTACACTGCCCCGCAAAACGCAACTTCTATTGTGAGGGTCCCTGTTCGGTTGCCTGTAGTAGTCACGGCCAGGGGCGCTTGCGGTTATGCGGTGGTGGCACTGCCACGAACCGCCTCGTCTGAAGAATCGTCAGCCCTGGCATTGGCATTGGCATTGGCCCTGGCCGCGGCGACGGACCTCATCATTTCTTGTTGTCGCTTGTACTCAGCCGCGCGGCGGGTGCTCTCCATCGAGATGAGGAGAACCGTCATGTCAGCTGGACTCACGCCACCAATCCTGCCAGCCTGGCCTAAGGTTTGTGGCCTTACCTGCAGATGCGTCATCGAGATATGAGTTGTATCGGACGCAATCGTAAAACTGGCATGCCCTGCTTATAGTACAGTGCTGCAGCTGACAGGTGTGTATGTACATGACAGGGAAGTTAAGACAGGATGTGGTCAAGCAGATCAAATTTGTAGTGCTGAAATCTTGAGGAAATGCTGGGCAAAAGAGGAAGGCACCTTAAGATTCCCACGCCATTAATTATCACAAAAGACTGAAGTGCACACAAGATGTGTGTTGTTGCTAAATTAAGGACTGAGCAGTGCATGCCCCTGGGTTATTATAGGCAGGTTATCCTATGTAAGGCTCTTGAACATATTCTAAATGCTACTCCAGAAAGAGCAAATGTACTGTAGCAGCAGATGCTTCTCATACCTTGGAAAGTTTCTCACGAGCTTCAAGGGATAGATTTAGCATCAAGTGGTAATCCAAGTCTTCAGGAAGTTTCCTGTGTTCCTGGTTTATAATCTGAAGAGGAAAACCATTATTAGGGCTCGGCGGGTTTTTCAAGTAGCAAAAATGATGGATTAAAAAACTGAACCTATCAAAGCCAATGGAGTTGGTCTTTTTCTTAAGAAAAGCAAGAATAAAAAACTTAAAACGCCGACATTCTTTATTACAATGGAGAAAGGTACAGAATCAGCTACAGCTACAAAAGAGCTAAAAACAAGTTCCTCGACAGAGAAAAAAAAACATGCATAGCACGACAGATACTTGCACAACAAGTGCAATATGCATCACTGCCAGACTTCTTAAACATGTATTTACCATTTCTCTTGCACTTAAAAGAAGCTCCCTTGCATATTTAACTCAGAACAAAATGACATGACCATAAGCAAATTACCTGTTGTAATTGACTCTGCTGTCGTGCTATGAAACCTTCGTACTTGATATCAATCTCCACGCAGTCTTTCTCAATTGAAGATAAATGCTCATTTCCATATCCGTGCTTGTCCAGAAGTTTATACTGTATATGTGGCTTTTTCAGTATGGCTTCAAGTGTCGATGACTCCTTTACAGGTTGGTTTGATACTGCAGTAACTTCGGCAGCAAATTCAACTCCTGCAAACGGAATACTTGATTATAGAACCAGAAACCATGCTTGTAAATACACGAAAGAGAACATATCTTAACAATAATATAATATTTCTGAACTTCGCATAAAATGTGTGGCAATGCAGCTTCGAAAGTATATAAAGCTTACCCGATACTCTTGTATGCTTCAATCGTTCTTTTTCTTCTTTAATGCGAGCTTGCTTTGACTTATAAAGCTCCCAGCGTCTATCATCTATTAAACCAATCTCTCTCCCGAAAGGGGTCAACCGACTATCAGCATTATCGGATCGAAATAGTAGACGGTGCTCTGAACGACTGAATGTACACAAGTGCCAACAACAAAAATTATCAGTCAAACTGCGATTCATAGAGTAATTAGATTAATAAAACGGTAAGTTCATTGATTCCTTCTAATGGACAATATTAGACAACATAAAACATCACAGCATGCTGTCAATAAAGTTCTTCTGGCTTGTTCCTTAAAAAAGCAAGTGATTTGTAATTATGGCTCTAATTTTTCTTCATAAAGAATGAGCAGTGCTCATGCTGAGTTTCTCGAAAATCGATAACATCGTTCGAGCATAGTTTTGTAACTTTTGTCTAATCTTATGCTCTGCATTTAACTAGCCCTTTCTGATGCAGTCCTTGGTGAGAATCATGATTGTTACTCTATGGTGAAGGAAACTTGCCACTACATTCCTTGGCACACAAGGATTTGCCACTTCATATCTTGACATGTGGCCCCTGGACCCACGTGTTGGTGAGACACCAATTTGCAAATCCATGAATGCCAACAAATTGAGTGGCAAACCCTAAAATTTGGCATGCAGCCTTGTAGAATTATACAGATTCTGGTATTCACTGTTAAATACAAATATTACGTCACATTGCTTTGTCTTAATATATATGAACCTGCAACTATGCTTTTTTCCATCAGACCATTAAAGCACTAATACCAAGAGCTGTTGTACTGATAACACATACCTTGTTAACATGCGATAAGGCTCCCTAAGATCTTTTGTAACAAGATCATCAATCAAAGTCCCAATGTAACTGCTTTCCCTCTCAAGAACGATTAGTGGCTTTCCATCAGAATGTCTAGCTGCATTGATTCCTGAAACTATACCCTGTAATAAAAGTGAGCAAGATTAGGATCCAGAAAATCAGGTTCAATTAACCATATGTCCTGAAATGGGCATATCAGAAGCAATGACACACCTGAGCTGCAGCTTCTTCATATCCTGTTGTTCCATTAATCTGACCAGAGAAGAATAAGCCCTCAAACCTTTTTGTCATAAGCGATCTTGAGCACTGATAAGCAGGCAAGTAATCATATTCAACAGCATAAGCTGGCCTTAGCATCACACAGTTCTCCAGTCCTGGTAGTGTTCTCACAAGTGGTAATTGCAATCTCTCAGGAAGACCGGTGGAAAAGCCCTGTATGAGGTGTATAAATGGTCTAAGTTGTAGGTTTTGAGTAACACAATGATGCAGAAAATATCGTTTTTACAGAAAAATTACATAGATAAGAACAAGTGATACCAAATCTCAGACTGAAAAGAATTGGTGAAAAAGGAAAAAGATGCAGAACTGAGGGGCAGAGAGATACCTGTAGATATAGCTCAGGGACATCTCTACCCTCCGGTTCGAGAAACACCTGATGAGATTCTTTATCTTTGAACCTTACAATCTGCAACAAACAAATATACGGTTATGTTTCGGACTGTGATCGGCAAAAAAGTTAGTCAATATAGGGAAACTAATTTTTTTTTCATGATCTTTTCAAGTTTAGGTCGATTACACATAATAGGTCAAAACATAATCTTTTGTCGAATGAAGTCACAGACCAAAAATGTCCATGATATAATACCTTATCTTCAATTGCTGGGCAGTACCTTGGTCCCTTTGCTTCAACCCAGCCACCATATGTTGGTGTTTCATCCAAGTTGTCTGTAACAATCTGGTGTGTCTCTTTTGTAGTTCGCGTTAAATAGCAGCACATTTGTTCCCTCTCAACGTGAAATTCAGGATCAAAACTAAACCAGCCTACCTGTTTCAAGAGGCACCATCAGCTTGAACCTCAAGCTTAAGCTTAAACAACACTTCATTCAACACATATAAACTAACCGAACCATCTCAGAAGCTTATTATCTTAGTACAAAGGTGCACTATTTAATTTGACATACTTATACTGTAGTTTTCCCTAACAATACAAGCCAAAGTGGGAAATGACCCTCCACCCCAGCATACCCCAATGCAGATAACCAAGAAAATATAATCACAAGAAAAGAAAAAAATTCACATGTTCTACACACCTCTTCATCACCATGCTGGGCTTCCAATCTAGAAAAGTCAACTGTTCTGCGATCAATCCGTGGTGGCGTGCCAGTTTTTAAACGGTCAGTTTCAAAACCCAGATGCTGCAAGTTTTCAGTAAGTCCCTGAGAAGCTGACTCTCCAGCTCGCCCTGCAGGCATTGATGTCCTACCAACCCAAATCTTACCACTCATAAATGTCCCGGTGGTAAGTACAACAGATGGTGCGTAAAAGTCCATGCCAAAGAAAGTGCGAACACCCTCAACACTATCATTCTTGCCTAACATAACTTCTGTAGCCATTGCCTCTCTAATGAAAAGATTTTGTGTGCTGAAAATAGCATGTGCAGTAATAAGTAAGTAGCATGAAAGATACCAGACTAATAAATATGCCGGCAACAACAACAAATATATAGATCAGATGTCATAATAGCCTTCACATTGTTTTGTTTTTTCAGTTGATAGGGAGAAAAATCTGCATTCACCTTTACGAATCTGGTAGTCAATATGCAGGAAAAAATATTCATCTAGTCAAATAGTACTACCTACAGAGTCTTTGGTCAGAGTAACACTACGACATGCCAAATTAGTGAGGGCGCTATGTTTTGTAGCTTAAATAATAGTGACATAGTGATTCTGTCAGAGCCACCTAAGAATATATGATACACGAGGTTTTTTTTGTATATACTGACCTTTCTACAACTTTCCTCATCTCCACTGCATACTCCCTCTTATCGGTCTGAGCACGCAGTGCATGGACAGCAGGACCTTTAGAGCTGTTGAGCACACGCTTCTGCAAATAGCACCTATCAGAAGAAGAGGTAATGAGTATATACCAAAAGATCTCTGTTGATTTGGTAGCATTGCAAGTTTCTCTCAGCCCAACACCCCATCCACAAGCACAAAAGGCACGAAATGATCCGTCTGTATAAACAGGAGCAAATTTAACTTCCTACCTATCTGCAATCTTTCCAATATCACCACCAAGGGCATCCACCTCATGGACAAGTTGAGACTTTGCAGGCCCGCCCACGGCGGGATTACAAGGCTGTATATAACATAGCAGAGAAAAAAAAAACGAGTCAGCACAGCTGCGCTTTGAGTCCCTGCAACATCACGAAACTGATATACACTAGCATATCACAGTATTGCACATTATTCAACCCTTACAGCACATGGTTTAATGGCCCGATTCTGGGTGTACGACTTGAACTACAGTTGGCTCTGTATCAAAATATAAGACGTTTTTTTTAATACAAAGGGAGGGAGTACATTGCAAGGATTCGATGCAGGGACGGAGCCAGGGCAGAGCCATTGGTGTCAGCTGACACCAACGCGTGTTGCTCTTAGAAATGTCCATGCATCTCAGTTTTGGCACCACTAATTAGCACATTATGGTAAGATTACTGCACTGTGATGTATGCAAACCACTTTGAATATCATTCCTGGCTTACTCGCATCCATCCATCTCGCACATGAACTCGGTTGCATATATTTTTTGTAAGTTACAGACAGAAAGATGAGAAACAGCAAGTTTTCCAATCACGACTGCAGAAACCTAGACTGAGAAGTGGAGCGTAACGGAGGTCGGCTGAGCACAGACCTGCCAGGCGATCCGGTCGATGTTGAGGGTGAGGAGGAGGGTGCGGGCGCCGAGGCGGGCGGACGCGAGCGCGGCCTCGCAGCCTGCGTGACCCCCTCCAACCACGATGACGTCGTACCGCTCCCGCAGCGAGTCCAGCCTTCCTCCACCTGCGGGGGAGGTGGAGGCGGCGGCGGCGGTGGAGAGGCGGGGGCGGCGCGGGCGCAGGCGCCAGGACGGCGAGGGGATGCGGCCGGTGAAGGGGGCGGAGGGGAGGAATGACGAGAGGCCGGCGGCGGTGGCTGGCGGGCGGAGGCGGAGCAGCATCGCCGGGGACGGGGAGGAGGAGGCGGCGCTGCGCTATCCCCTGCTCTGCTCCTCTCGCGGCTGTGGCTCTCGCTCCGGGTGGAGATTGAAAACGGAATCTTGCAGAAAGGCCCCTACCCCCTATCGTAAAACTTTTGTATTTCAGGAACGCCCCTGTCAGCGCAAAATGTGTTTTATTCAACTTGCTCTGAATTGCCCATGAAAAAAAATGTTCGGAGAGAGTGTGTGTGCGTGCGTGCATGTGTGTGTATTTCAATTTGCTGTGCATATGTATTAGAGATAAATTTTTCATTTTGTACTTGATAGAGTGGTCTTACACAAAATGAAATCTCAATTCACTTTTTTCACGATAGCAAGAAAACTTTTAATTTGGGGTTCTTTTCATAATCATAGTGCAATGGTTAATAAGGCAATAAACTTTGTCACAAATAACAAAATAAGGCTGTGTTCGGTAACCCTCCACTCCTTCGCTCGGGAGCGGAGCGGGCGGAGCACCATATTAGCCGCTCCCTAAATTAGACATGCATGCCGCTCCGCTCCGGAGGGAGTCCGAACAGGCTCTAAGGGTCCTGATATTGCCCACACGTGTGGGCGTTACGGGAGTCTTGCCACACGTCCCATATGGTGTGTAAGAGAAACAACCCACACGCCTATGTGTGGGCAAAACAGTTAACGCCCACACGTCCGGCCTCCTGCCTCGCGGCCCGCACGTCCGGCCTGCCACCTAGCGGTCCCGCGTGCCCCTGCGTGACAGTTGTCATGGTTGTTGAACCGTGGCAACTGTTTGTGTAACTGCAGTTGCCATGTCTGGACAACTACAGTTGCCATGGTTGCTCAACTGCAGTTGCCATGTCTGAACAACTGCATTGCCATGTAACACTAGAAAGACATGGCAACTCACAGGCGTGCGGGCGTGTGGGCGCGCGACGGCAGTTCCACCCAGTTGTCTGTAACACTGGAAAAGACATGGCAACTGACAGGCATGCGGGCGTGTCGGCGCGACGTCAGTTCCACCACACGCCGGGTTGGCAGCCGCGAGCTCTGCGTGCGTGAAACATGCGTGTGGGCGAACTGATAAACGCCCACACACCAACCCCTTTCTACGTGACACCAAAAATCTATCAAAAATTGTCAAGATTCGTGCAAACACGCATAAAGGACGATCCATGCGTGTGGGCGAGTTGCAGAACGCCCACACGCGTGGGCGTTATCTTTTCCCCAAAATAAGGCTTGGCACATGGAAAACCGCTTTGGCATGACCAGTCCAATGGTCGGGCAAACAGGCGGTCGTTCTATGTTTCAAAATATAAGTAGATTTTTCTTTTGCTAGTTTTCAATACACGGCTTTGGCTAAGACGTATAGCTAAAAATAGTGAAAAATGCATGAGATAAAAAGTATTTTGCAAGATAAATAATGTGACATCATTCTTCAGTGTCCACTCTTTATACATTTGTGCATATTAGTGCTCAAAGTTTTAAAAGATCGACAGCATGCAAATAACATGGCTTAATTTGGGAAGGATGGAGAAGTAGCCAATACACTATTAGTGCCGAAACGAACCCATCTAGGGTTTCCGTGCGGCTCCCGCAAGCCGCCGGAGCCCTCCTTTCGTTGCCTAGCTGTAGACCCTACCCTCGCCCCCTCCTCGCTGGCGGCGGAGCTCTCACCCCTCCTCGCTCGGCGGTTGGCGAAGCGGGACGTGATGGCCGACGGGGACGCAACACACAGCCATGCGTGACGGCGCGGTTCGGGGGAGAAGGCACGGGCACGCGTCTCCTTCATCAACAACATGGTGGTGGTTGTATCGTAGGTGGCGTGGGTCACCTTCTCTTACCACTCTGGCCCTGCCTTGGGGCTCCGGTTGCCGGTTGGGGGGATCGGGGCGGCATGTGCTCGTGGATTGGCGGCGTGGGGCTGTTGATCTCGGTCAATAAACATGGCTGCCCTATTGGTCACTGCCTTGGGGTTCCGGTTGTCGGTTGCGGAGATTGGGGCGACATGGGGCCGTGGATTGGCGGCGTGGGGCTGTTGATCTGCGTCAATAAACGTGGCTGCCCGACTGGTCTTTTCGCGCATGTTTTCAATTCTCTTCGATATGGCCGATGATGAGTTCCGGATTTCTCCGTCAGAGATCTATAGATTGGCACAAGACGATCTTGATTTCGTGGATCAGATGGTATTCGGTCGTGCGCATCCGTGCATTTGCCCGTGTGGCGCAAAGCTATGCTTTTTGTCGATACCATGGAACATTTCTACTTTCAGATTTCTATGGTATTGAGAAAGGCCAGGAATGTTGTCATGGCGGATGCAATTGGAGGATCAGAAGAAATGGCGGAAAGGTGCTTTGGATGCGATGAAGGCATAACTTTGTGTTTAGTGACTTGCAGCAGCGACCTCGACAAAGTGGGGGCGGTAGCATTGGAGGACTTCAGTCTTGGTGGTGCTCCTCGAGTACCGAGTCTCGATTCTGTGGGTGAAAACCCAAGGTCTGACCTTCATTGGTTGTGCCTTGGCAATGATCTTGTTGAAGCCGTTGTTTTCAGAACTCGGACTTTCTCTATGGTGAAAACCTAAGATCTTTGATCAGGCGACGATTGCTTGTGTTGTGTTCCCTTTTTGGAGGCGTCGTCTTTGGAGGACCTCTTTTGCGGGTCCGGGTGATGTCTTTTGGTGGCGGTTAGTGTGTTGCTGCTGCGAGTGATTGCTCATTGTGGCAGGGCTTTTTTCTTTTTATTTTTCTCTTTCTGGTTGTGTGCATCCTCAATGTCTAGTTGGACATTGTGTTGTTGCAGAGGCCGCGTGTAATTGGTACTTTCGCGATATTAATATATTTCTTTTGTCGAAAAAAATACACTATTAGTTACCAGGTGATACTCCACGCAATGCTACAACAATTAGTTGCAATATATTCAATAAAATTTGGTTGTATGGAACATGAATATTTAAACTAATAATTGTTGGAAATATG
>CBMN011749702.1:0-12527 GCA_000582825.1 Hordeum pubiflorum
TTTTTTTTTTTTTTTTGCGTGTAGGGTGTGTTGTAAGTTGTGATGGTTTCTACCTATTTTTTTCACAATTAACCAAACATCTCTTTTCTATTTTGTTTATTGTATCGACTGTACTTAAGAAAAAAGATATGTAAATAATAAGCCGACTATGTCATGGTAGTGTTATTAGCTAGCTTACGTGGCGTTATTAGCTAGTGTATCCCTGTATTTTTAATCTTAATCGTTCGGTCGCTTGTATCCCTCTCTGTTTTTTTACTCTTTCCTTTACGTCCTTCCTTTTTCTTATATTTATTCTTGTGCGGTTATACTATACTCTATTTAATCTGTTAATAAAGCACAATAGAGATCCTCCACTTGATGGAAACTGAGCAGAAATAAATTGAAAAACAACGAAACATTTTCTTTCTCGAACAGAATCCAAGATACACAGAGATGCACAGAGAAATTGAAGACAGACTCTAGCACCCCTACACAATACCACATTACTACAGCCTAAATAATACGCCACCGGATACGCTTCTTGCAGTCGGCCCTACAACAAAATAAAAGGCGGCTAATGTATTCTCCATCTCCAATGTCCACTGACTGGGCATGCAACCACCACTGAGCTACAGCTGAGAAACAATTAGGCAAAGGTCAGCAGTTTACATTGCGTTCTGAAAACTGAAATCTGAAGGAATGCATTATAGGGAGGGGCGAAAAGTGCGTTACCTCGGATAGAGAGGCATGCGGATCTCCTACCTTCTCCAGGGCCGAGACGAGGTTTTTTGTGGCGAAAATGATGCTGAACAAGTGAAGATCGATCGCAAGCTTAGCCATAGATTCACTAAATCAAGCAGAACCACACAGCTCGGTGGAGTGTGTGCTTTGTGACGATGAGAGAGAGAGAGAGAGAGAGAGAGGGGCATACGGCTCGTAGTCGTCGCCGTCGAGATGGAAGTGGCTCTCGCCGACCCCGCCCTCGCCGACGAGGTGGGTTGAGATCGTGACCTTCTCCCCCGAATCGGCAGCCGGGTACCGCACGGTCATGATCACCTTCTTGCCGACCTTCTTGCCTCCGGACAGGTCAGCGGCCACGAGGCCGGTGAGGAGCAGGAAGAGGAGGACGGAGAGGAGGGTCTGGTGGTAGAGCCGAGCCATGGCAGACTTCGGACAGACTGGGGAGTGCACAGAACCTAACCAGCTACTTCTACTGCGTGAACAAACTGTGGCCGGCCAAAAGCGAACGAGAGAAGCATATATAGGACCGAATAGGTAAGAGCAGAGCCGCGTGAACTGCATGAACGCTGCAGATGCACTGTTGCCACTATAGGTTTCAGCCTTTCAGGGAGGGACATTACTGTTCTACCGTGAATTGCGATTTTACCCTCACTTATCTTACTTCGTACTTTTGCCTTCTCAAATTGAAGACACAATGTGCTCTTTGTTTCAATTGAATACAACAAAAAAATTAATCAGAGCACATTCATGTAAACCGGACGATTTTCATTTAAACGAAACCAAATTCATGACATTTTCGACATATTTCATTAAACAAAACCGGACATGACATTTTATTAATCTAGCTAAATCTTCGCCATCCATGAAAGCCCCTGTCTTGCATGTCATGTTCTTCCCCGCGTATGGTGAGCTCAACGGCCATGAGCTCTGGGAGGTGAAGCTACCGGTCGTCGGCGAGTGGAAGAGTATGACATGAGACACGGTGGTGCTCACATGGGACACAAGACATGCCCACTTTTGTGTCCAACCTACTACTGTGTGGACATCGTTGTTCGAGGTGAGGTCCACGATCGATGTCGATGGGCCAACCTCATGGTCGCCGCGTCCCGGCCGAACCGCGCAGGCCGTGCGAACGACACGAAGTTGTCGAGGTAGGCAGTCACGTTCTCGTTCGCGATCGCCGGCGTCCCTCCATGCCTGCATCCACTGCGAGCGTTGTGCATGGCCTCATAGAGCACCCGTTGTTGCTTGTCGATGAACTTCGGGTCCTCCGCTTCAGTGGCCTCCATGTCGGCGAACTCAATATAGATTTGCCTTTCCGTCAGCCGGTGATGCACAAGAGGTTGAGATTATAGTGTTGATCTTCCAGCGCCAGCTAGATCGCCTACACCAGTGGTACCGTCTGCTCCACCAGGCACCAGCTGCCCCTCCGCCATGAAGGCATTGAAGTGTGCCCACACTTAATCCATGGTAAAGCCTCCAAGGACCGGTGCAGCCGTGCAGGCAGCGGTCATCGTCGGATGTCTCCTCCATCATCGGGTCGTCATCGCTCACCTCCGGCAAGCCTTCCTCTATCCGTCGTGTATGACAGGCCTGCCAGTCAACCGCATAGCCAGGCAACTCGTGTGGGCAGTGGAGGTGCGGTCGCGCGGGAGGGGGTGCATACGCAGGAGATGGTTTTGGGTGGGACGTGTACATAGCGACGGTCCGGACGCCCGCAAACCTCCCCACAGTTTGCGTCCGGTATAGAAGAAATAGGGGGTCCAAGTTGGATGACAAACTACGTCCGAACAATTTGGTTCGGACATTTCAAGGTTGCTTGAGGTTCTACATTGCAGATGCCATAAGTCTTCTTACTTGCTTATGACATCTCCAACTTTCACCATCAAACCGCTCGCATCCGTCCGGACTGATTGGTTCGGACTCATTTTGCCATCAAACATGGTATCCATCGGTCCTTAAACCGGCCAAGACGTCCATTTTCTCGGAAACCGGAGGCAAAAAGGGAGGCTTTGCATGAGTCCGGACCCCCGCCATGTAATACTCCGAAACCTGGGCTCACTCAAATCCCTTTTTCGGTCCACTTTTCTTTCACTTCACTGTCGTTCTTCTTGCTTTCCATCCGCATCCTCCTCGTTCGACGTCGCCGCAATACCTCTCCGGCCGTCGCCCAGCCATGATAGGACATATAGGTAACCCCCAACAACGTGCCTGCCGTTCTTGAACCACGCCGCGGTCCTACAAATACATGACCAGCAACAGTACATCGGGCAAGGAGTCCTCAAAAAGCAGGTGCCCAGCAGCAGGATCTGGTGTTTCATGCGTCCATCCATGTGCTTTGACTCCCAGCCAGATGAAACGCGAGGTAACCTGTAGCTGAGAAATGATTGAGAAGTTTGCTAGAAGACCCAACCAAGAAAATCATAAAGGCACTCCGGCCGGCCAACTACAGATAACTGTTACTCTTGTAACATATACATACACAAATAAATACTGTATACCCAGGTATATTCCATCCCCCCAGTAATGTACAAGAGAGCTAGCTCGATCGGTGCAGAGCTGAGCTCTTGTTGCTGTGTGTAACTTTGCATGGCCAGAGCCTCCAGACACGCAGTGCGCGCCACTCAACCGTCAAACATAGCAGCAGTGCATGTGCCCAAAAAGTAGTAGCTCAACATGTGCGAGGCCGGCAGCAGCATCAGTGCAGTGTGTGCCCCGATCTACTCGGCCGTAGTAGAGCGGGCGCCGAGCTGACAGTTTAACAGAATCAACGCATGTGGTTTCTGTTTGCTTGCTCGTCAGTAGTTGGAAGTCCAAATAGACATCTTCTGCTCTTGTTTCAGAGTAGAAACCTCTCTTTTGGGGGAAGAATTACTGTAAAAGTTTGTTCGCAGATATTTGTAGCATGAGGCTTAATTTGTACCTACCAAGATGATTTTTCATTACTTTTTTCAAATGTTCTAAGCCAGCCCTCTGCCACCTTTATTGCCTCATTTTGTTATTTCCTATACACATTATTTCCTTTATTGTGTATGCATTTCATATTATTTTCATATTTCTTTTGTTGGTTTAATTATCGCCTTTTTTTTAGGAAAACAGCAAGACTCTACTGCATATTTTTATTGTTTTTTAAATAAATAATACAAAGTTCCAAATAAAAAGAAAGAAGATAAAGAAAAAAACTATACAACCAGCCCCATACAAGAGCCACTCTTGGTGCAAACCCAAGGGTGAACAAAAAGAATAAAGGAATAAGAACAACTATACAGATACTAAGTTAAAAGGTCATGAGACATGGATGATTATGTCCATAGCAAATGGTAAGTTGAGGTGTGTCCGCAAGTTTGAAATCTGAACCTGAATATCCCTGTCCACCGGTGTCCAACTTGAACATATGTATTTTCAGCAATGTTGTGCAAATCTGCAACTGAAGAAAAGGTGATCTCTATATTCAAGGATGAAATCATTGCACATCACACATGTGTAATCTTCAAGATAAAAGGTCTTTCATTATCGTTTTTGACGTAAGTGATTTAATATCTGCTTCAACCTTCTCATGCATGGTGCTACTTCAACTTTCTTCGATGTTTCCAACCAGAAAATTATTTTATGGGAACATTGTTTACGAGTCAATGGTGCTACCTCAACTATGGTGTGATCGACCAACTCATGCATGGAGCGTCTGCCTCAACCTTCTCATGAGAAGTACCACCACCCAAAGTGTGTGTTGAATGCATGTGGCTTGTATTTGCTTGTCAGTACAAAGTTGAAACATATTCTTTGTTTCGCGGTAAAAGGGTTGTTCACTAATATTTGCTGGATTTTTGCAGCACGTAAAATTATTTACTCACTCATTATTTCTTTTATTCATGAACCTCCATCATGTTTCCTTTTTTCTTTTCCTGCATGTACAATTGCCTTTGTTGTGTACTACCTCCCTCCCATAAAACTTGATATTCTAAGATTCAAATTTTGTCCCACAAAACATGTCATTATCGCTCTTTACATGATTTCACAGTTGATTTACTAAGATCAACATTCTAGAAGTAACAGGAGATCTTTCTAAATAATCAAATAGATACATTTTTTACAATATTAACCAAATAGATTTTCACAGGAACTTGCACGAGAGAGATGTCCTTTATACTAGGCAACAAACAAGCACAATTGCAAATGGAGACCACCACACCGCAGAATAAACCACAATTACTGCAACTACTAGATGATCGATGAATTCGATAATATCTCCGAGGACGAACCCTACCGACCACGATGCCATAACAAGCTACTAAAACAGGTTAATGATACACAAGGGCCACTCCTTGCTGCCATCCTCCATTATTGATTCCGTTCATCGACAAGGACACAAGGTCATCCATGGCCTCGTCGATTAGGTACCAATGCTCCTAAAGATCATCGTTCGCCTTGGACGTGTGAGCTCGAGAGTGGAAGGCATAGGCATCCGCAACGATCCTGGCAAAACTGCACCCCAGGAGCGAAATTTAACAAGCATGGTGAGTGGTAGCAAGCAAGCAATGCACGTAGAGAAAAAATCACTAGTACGTGGACATGTATGTGATAGGGATGCATACGGATGGTCGTCGTCAAACTCGATGCGGCCGTCGTAGCCGACTCGGCCGCCGGTTTTCTCCGCACCGGCACCGCGGCCTGACATGCGGTTCAGAAACGTCGACTCCTCGTCGGTGGCCAGCCGGATCTTGAAGCCTTCGCCGGATCCTTGAGCCTGGTGCTTCTCCGCCCAGCGGTCCAGCCACCGCGACTGCTCCTTGGTTGGGTACCGCACACTGATCCTGACGCCTCCTTCCTCTGGATCCGCGGCGGCGGCGAGGCTAGCTAGCAGGAGGAGGGAGATGGGAAGGGAAGGCAGCCGGGCCATCTCGCTTCTTTGGCAGACTGATCTTGCCGAGAGATGTTCTGTTTCTTCAACTGAAGTGTGGCCTGGCCTGGAACCTGGATGTCTAATTGTCTATACTAGTCGTCAACCCGTGCATTCGCACGGGCTAGTAAAAGTATACATAAATTTATTTAATTGGACAATAAGAATTCTTTGTGACTATGTGTCCTATTCTTATCCCTCTGTTGTGTTCGAATTCTTTTTGTAAGCATTACTCAAGGTTATTGCTTCGCCTATACCAATTGAGTTGTTACAATTTATTTGGGTTTGCTACATGTAACACTGGAATATATATTTCTTGGATGCACAGGTTACATTTGTATTGTTTTGGTATGGTTAGCATTAGAATTGGTTAGAATTAAATATTAGAACCAAAACCCACCGTTATTATATCTTACAATAATTAATTAGCCACACATGGTGAAATAATAGTTGAAATAGATGTCAATATTATGTAAGACCATCACATATTATAGGAGCTTATGTTCAATATCATCCAAAATGTTTCGAACATGGGTCGCATTAGTACACATTGTGATATTGTTCCTTTGATTTTAATGATCATTATTATATCCATAAGTACATATATACTCAGGTTATACATCTGGAGAAGTTGGACATTGTAAAATTCATATATCTCTTGGTTTCACTAATCACATGGTCGGAAAATCTAGCAGCAGGGGTAAAATGATCGACCTGCCTCGTAATATTGGTCTTCATGTATTAAGACAACAGCAGGTGCACCAGTTACTCATCCACGCACTTGTAATCATGGCGGTGGAACATGTATCACGATATTGACAATATAAGAACATAAGAGTTCAGCCCCCGTGATACCTTTACAGCAGAATCTTTCCAAGCAAGAGAGAAATACCTTTGCAACAACAACTTTATTTTCAGTGTAAGGTCAATGTTCAAATACATATTATTTATTGTGCCCTCAAACATATGTTAGTTGCAGGTAACCAAATAAGTTATCAATTGGCCAGACTCTTACTGAAAGCACAAGCATCGTTATGTACGTACACAACGAATACTATAATCCGCCAGCTATTTAAGATTATACTCGAACCAACTTAGCACATGTTAACATGGGTCATACAAAGATATGACGAGCAAGAATTGTCAAAATATGTTGCGGCTTGACCCCAGATAACAGAGTGTGTGGGAATAAATTCTACCTCCGAAAAAGAAAATTAGGTAATAAACAATATTTAGTAACGCAGATATATGCACTCAGTATGCCCTTAAACAATTGGTACTCTTTCCCCCGCATAATTTGTGTAGGATGGCAATCAGATTCACCAAGAATAACACTAATTAATTCAGCAAATATGTAGCTAGCAATCAACTCAGTTTCGGTTATCGACTCAGCATCAACATTTCAGACTTGAAACAACACAATGATATATTATCTATTACGAATTTGTAGATTTAATAATGAAGCACCCTCACATAAAAGATGATACTTCTAAAATTGCTTATTTTATTCAAAGTAATATAATATAAGCTTGTACACAGAATGAAATTCAAACATTTCAGTCGGGGCAATCAATTATTTTAACATGTTTTTTTGCGCATTCAAGCAAGCAAGGCATCCAGCCCTGTCGGGTGCAGTGATCTGATGGTGTTTTAGGACATGTGATGGCGCTTTATCTTTTTGACCCTATAGGAAAATCAGATCAACCTCAGAGCTATACCAAGATACCATAAGCATACACCAAGATTTTATAGAGAATGTGGGGATTTCTACAATTTTTACCTCTTACGATGGACAGAGAAATATAGGAATACATGGCACTTGCGTTGCAATTGGTTAACCTTCTATTATATATATATATATATGTATCTGTAATCTTGATGCAGAACAAAATCTAAAGCTAGCTGAGCAGGCCCGTCTGATGCCCCCCTGGCCAGCATTCTTTTACCATGGAGATACCGAATGTTCAGTATAGAGTTCTGATTTACCTGCATTAGCCTAGCCACACTGGTTGCGTGATGAATGAAATAAGCAACGTACCGGGTGGCTGAGATGCTTAGATGATGGAATGATTAGTTGCTCAATAACTAAATTCGTGCATGACCATGGGAAACATAAAAATTCCAAATCATTGTGGACTCTGTAGGCTTCTTTCCCCAGAAAATCTGACAAACATGCACACGTTTAGGCTTCTTTCTTCTCTGAAAATCTTAAAGCATACACATGAATGCTTCTAGATAAAAAAATAGACATGTTAAATAAAAAGAAATCTAGTAGTTCCAATTTACATACAAAATTTGAAATCTCCATCGCCAATTGCTAACAGCACAATATTTCAGCCACACCTCAAATCTTGGGGCACACATACTCTGCTGCAGGCTCAAACAGAATTTGGCTTCAACCCTGTCATGCATATTTCCAACAGAAAATTATGATTTTCTTTATCTATTGGAAGCTTATCAGTTTCACTACCCTCTAAATATCGTAGTATGTCAGGACAATGATGTGGGCGGCGACAGCATTGACTCATGTCCTGATTCCGTAGACCTGTATATGTTGTTGAGGGATTAGGAGAGAAGGTATTCATTCGTAAGTCAGACGAAGACCAAGACAACATCTTCAGCTCGCACCAGCCATCCATTGGAGGCAGGAGGCCATACAATTAGATTTGTCTTCCTTCCTTCGTTTATTTTCTTTTACTATGTATTATTGATTGACGTGGAAAGATAGGAGTCCATCTCACGTAAGTCACCTTGGAGAGAGAGGTGGAGCCGCCATCATCATCACAACAGAAGCAACATATATATGTCATGATGCTTACATCCTTACATCCGAAGTAACTTTACAGTTCATTGTCAGCTGCGTCGGTCCTCTCCACTCGTCGCTGCCGGCTTTGCATGCCATGCCCCCACTCTGGCCTTGCACGTGTCCACCTGCAGCACACGCGCGGCTGACCTCATGTCGGCATATCCTGCTGGTACTTCTTAGGCTGTAGCTGCCTGCTTGTGCTTAGCCTGCGGATGAACACGGGCAAATATAAACATGGATGCGGGTGGCTGGTAATCTTGTGGTTTGATCTTGCACAGCTAATGTGGTAACTGAGGAAACGCGGCGGAGATGCCATGCTACATTTTGAGTCAAAGCCAATGAAAGAAACCTTGAGACCCATATCCCATGCACCAATTTGTTCACGCAAAGTTGAAACTAAACCTACAATCCCTGAAACTTGCAGCTTGTATGCCAAAAATAATCTGTGTGCAAAGTTAGTCTGAAGTCTGAATGATGTCCACGTAACAAAGGTAATATGCCTTCATATGGTAGAATTACATGGAAGTTGCTATCAGATGAAAAAGAGTAGAACACTGAAAGCGGTAATCTAGTTTGAGAAATCTACAAAGCTTTGAGAGATCAGCATCAGGGATGCGATTTGTCATGCAGGATCAATTATCCTATTTTCCTTCCCTAAAAAAAAGATTATCCTAATTTCCTATAAAGGAGATGGCATCAATGTTTTACCTTTAATGGCAGTGGTGCTTACGGGAGAAACCGATCCGAAGCTTACGGTGGGGGGATCGATGCCCTGCCTGATTATCTTCATGTCTCTATTGGAATCTTATGTAAGGCCATACCTTGGTGGCCTGGTGGTGTTGGAGGAGAAAGAGAAACAGCAAGGTGGAGGGGCGGCCTGAAGGAGTGATGGATATGCCACACTCATGAAATCAGAAGAAGGCGCCATACAGTCATGGATGGGAGAACGCGGGGAGGAAGGAGGGGGGCCCCTGGTAGCCTAGATTCGTTTGTTGAGATATTGTGCAAGACGTGGAGAGGGGGGTGCACATGGGACTATCTTTTTTTTTTTTTTTTCAAGTAGATTAACCTAAAAAAATAGGAAGATATACACCGTTATAACTCGGCCCCACGAGATTAACGGCTCCTAAATTCTGATTAACGTGGGAATTTATTGAAAGTGCCTAATTAGTATAGGTATAGATATGGACGAGGTGCAACGCTTAGTGTTGCGCTGCTAGTACAATTTAGTAATTCGTGTTGGTAAGAGCTGTCCCGAGACAGTATAAAAATTAGGGCCATCTATTTATCACTTGCCTTCTTAAAAAAGGACCCCAATAAGTCCTGCACGTTCAGATTTTGACCATGACAAATCATACAAATTTAGTTGGCAAGCATGATTGGCATGAGGATGACAAGTTTAGTTGACAAGCATGACATGAGAACTAATTTTAGCAAAAAAAAAGTTCAATTTGCCATGAGCAAAATCCGAACGTTTAGAATTTATCATTTCCGTTAAAAAAAGGTCGATTTTTCAAGCCATTGCATTGAAATTCAATGGCTGGCAGTGCGTCTTCCTCCTCTGGCAACTTCCTTCTACCCATGGTGGTGGTGCTGCCGCAGATCCCTTGTCGCCCCACCCTACGCAAGACGCGTCGGTTATTGGCCGGCCATCCCTCCAAGCCCTGCATGTCTCCGACGTTGGCGCAAGGGATCGCATCCCTGCCTCTTCCTCCCCTCCAATGGCGACATCTTGAAGAGTCATCTCATCCCCGCCTCCAGTGAGGTCTTGGCGAGCCTTGTCGGGGGCACTGTGGCCAGTCACGGCCTCCCATCTCAATCTTGGGCAACACCTTCTTCTTCAAAATTGGTTGACGTACTCTGCTAGAGCAAGATGGATGTATAGAATCGGATGGACCCGAGTCAGTAAGTCCTAGTTATGACAAGATTCAAGCCATTATTTGTAATACTTCTTGTTTTGTTCATCTGCGTAACTACATTTGAGTGTCAACGCATTGACCGTGGTGTTGCGCAGTCCAACCAAAACACTGCTTTTGTTGCATTTTTAAAAGGGTCAGATTTAGTTAACCATTTCGAATAGGGTCATTTTATGCTAAGCTTTCCCAAAAAGATCAATTTTGCCTTCTGTGGCGAACTTCATACTCTGCTTGAGCATGGCTATTATTCCCTTATATATGTGGTTTGGGTAGTGGTCTCCTATTGCATTCAACTTAACTTATGTTGAGGTATTCCTTGAATTGTTTGTTGAGGTCAGGTATTGGATAACTCATATAGAGGTGGTAGCGGTGGTGCTAATTGATTTTTTGTTGCATTCTTAATTATATACTCTCTTACGGTAATAGGTGCTATTTTGATTGGTTGCTTACGGAATCGTGTGCATGAATTTATGGGACATTTGGCTTTTGGCCAAAAGATGATGAGCGAGGGACCATGCTAAAAAACCTAAAAGATGATTAGGCCCACAGAAATTTCTACATACGGTAAGTAAGTCAAGGGGTGAAGAGCATGTGACGTTTAGTCCCACGTTACTAAGAGCGTCTACAATCGAACCCCTCAAACCCTCTCCAAACTTTTGGGCCGACTACCTGGTCACTGCCCGGACCGAAAAGAGTTGCTAAACTTCTCATAGCCAGCTTGTATGACTGGGGTTGTCCGGCACCCCTCAAACGCATTCCATATGTGGGACAGATTTGAGGCTGTCCATACACGCACGAGCCTGTCCGCCACAGTGGACTGATCAGTGGCACCTATGGGCAAACTCATCGGTCCACTCCAGAGCTCATCGGTTTGTTGCCCGTATCCATGGCGTCACTCTCGTGTGCTTCCCAACAGGTCAAGTACCGGTTATTTAATACGGGCAGCAATCAAAACCCTTGCCGCCCCTCACATTTTCCCTTCCGTCCACGCTGTCACATTGTGTCTCCATCCGTCTGCATTCGAGCTCACACTGGACCACTGCATCTGTCCAAGAATGGGTTGTACGAAGATCACGTGTTACAAGCTTCTCACGCCGGTGAAATCTTCATCAACAACCCCACCGTAAGGGAAATTTCACAGTAAAAAAGTTGTTCCTAGATATTTTTTGCAGCTTTATATTGTACATACAGAAATGTTTTTCTCATATATTTTCCTTTTTTTCTAAACCAGTCATCCCCTACCTTTTTGTCCTTTTGATTTTCCTATACACATTTCCTTTACTGTATAAATGATGTTGTATTATGTATAAATGATCTAATATCAGACATGCATACACGATCAGCTGCAGTACAAAAACCCCACACACACCTTGTGCAGAGTGACCATGCACGAGTCACTGGTGTTACTTCAACTTTGGTGTGATCGATCAACTCGGTCATGGAGTGTCTGCCACTGTGCCTCAACTGCCTCAAGACATGTACTAGTGCTACTATCAGGAAGTTCCTGGTGGCAGGAGTTATCTCACTTCTCAGCCAAAGTGTGTGTTGAGGGTTGACTGAATGCATGTGGCTTATCTTTGCTCATCGCGGTACAAAGTTGAAAACATGTAGTACTCCCTCCATTCCGATGAATAAGGCGCATTTCGTTTCGTTAAGACAAGACTTTGACCAGCATTACTCTTTTAATAATTGATTTATGTGATACAAAATCATTATCATAACAAAGTATTTTTAAGTACGACTCTAGTGACACGAATTTCGTGTCATATAACCTTATATTTATGGAGTAATTATTGGTAAAATGCATGTCTTAACGAAAAAATACACATTACTTTTTGGAATGGAGGGAGTACCTCCGCCCGAAAACAAATTGGCATTCTAAGATTGAAATTTTGTTCAACAAAACGTGTCATTGTAGCACCTTTTTGGAAAAAGAATTTTTCATTTGAAAATAAGGGCCTTAGAGGGTTACCTGGGCCTTAACATATCTGAAATCTTCTACAGTTTCAAGTTTTTTTTATTTGGATGAAGTAGTGATTCAGTGTATTTTTTTCCTTGGTGTTTCATTCTATTAGAGTATAGGTCGGTTACGGATAGTATGGCCGGCCGGTTTTGGATTGTAATCTATCTCTATTAGTCTTGGAGTCCAAGTTTTGTAATCTATATAAACAACCCTTTGAGGCCTCAA
>CBMN011749755.1:0-11677 GCA_000582825.1 Hordeum pubiflorum
GCGCCGCCCTCGTCGCTGTCGTTCCCGAGCGACGACGACGGGCTGCACGGCTCCGGCCGCGGCGGCATCCGCCCGATCTGGAACCGGCGCCGCCGATCCGCCCAGCCCAACGCCGATAGGAGGCGGTGCGGATTGATTGCCAACAGGAAGGAAGAGACGCCGCCTCTCGTCGTCGCCGGTTTTTTTTAAATGACGCACGAATGTGGATGGGGCGCTGGTTTTAAACAGCACGCACCGGATGAAGAATAACTGCGCCACGTAATGTGCAGATCAGCTCGTAATTAATAATGGATTGGTCAGAGACGTGCGGGGCAGGGAAAGAGGACGAGGTTTGGGTTGGGTTGGCAGAGCGTGAGCTGGAGGGGCGCGCGGCGCCTTATCGGCTTATCCACATAGGTGTACAAAAAAAAAAAATTACAATATATTGTACTGTATTTCTTACAAACTATTTAGGAGCTTTTGTGGCTTTTTGATCAAAGTGAAAAAGCTGCAAAAGCTGAAGCTAAAGCCCAAACAAACAGGGCCTAAATTTTGGACATTTCCATCCGTGCGACGACATTTGTGGATTTGTGTTCTTAATCCGATAAAAACACCTCAACACCCATGAGTGAGCCGCTCAAGCTCTTGATATCGATTTGTTTTGAGCTTGACATCATCTAGAAAAGAAATGAGCAAGAGTATGAGCATCTGTTCTAGCTTGATTTGAGCTCGGCATGTTTCGCACCTTTCGTTGTTAATTTTAGTATTAACAATATGCTAGCACCCCACAAAAAAAATACAATGTTGTATACGGAATAGTTTCTTGCCCGTTTCATTCTGGGGTGCAATAAGTAGTTACGATAAAGGTGCGTGTCAACATATTTTTACCGGCCTACATATTAGTCATATTGACAACATTTTTTCATGACCGGTGATTGTGTCTTGTTTTTGCTTGTGTGCTTGTTGACTTCTTTGGGCTTAATAGTTTAAAACTGTATTTTTTAACTATCATTTCTCCCTTTGTGCTTATTCTAGTATTATTTTTTAACCTAGATGTGAAACATACTGCGGGCGGATTCATTGATTGTCTGGAGAGATGGATTTCGAAGTTGGTCCATTTTCCTCAAAAGTAATAGATGAAGTACTTTTTCCTTTTCTATGTTTGCATCTCGATTTCCGTGCATAACAATTGGTAATTAAGATGTGACATGCGGATTCGTATGTCCGCTACCTAAAAATGTGTATGATTTGGCTTCGGTCCACGTTCGAATTGTCGGTAATTAAGGTCAACAACGCGGGTTTACTTAATCCTCAAGCTAACCAGACCCACGAAACTCAAGCTAACCGGAGCCACGGAACTCAGGGCTAAATTTTGTATATGTTCTCTTGATGGATATGATATTCCTTAGTGACGCCTAAGCTTGTAAAGAAGTTCATGTGTGCCTCGTAGAACAATTGAAAAAAATATTTCTAGGTCTCTATATCGGAAATTACGTACAACTTATTCTTTGCTCTAAATGGACCTATAGTTTCTAGCTTAGTGATATTGTAGGTTTGTGTTTTGCCCAGCAACATTGGCTTTCTTCGGTGAACATTTAAGCCATTTTACATTTTTGAGAAATAAGCGAAACATTAGGGAAGAAAAAATTAAGGATGTACGATTCAGATTATTATTTTTTAGGGGATGCACGAATTCAGATTATTATCTTTTTGAGGGGATGCTCGCGTTCAGATGATAGTAAGGCATGCCTTCATATCGCGTCGGTGGTTGTAGTCTTTTACGGAAAAAAAACAATTGTATGTTGAAACCATGGTTTTCTATCCACAATAAAAGGAAGAATACGTTTCTGGCCCAGTTTCATTTTCTTGTAGGAATCTTGTCCTGTATGCCGACGTGAAATGTGTACGCCCAGAAGGCCCATTAAACCTTCAGCCACACAAGAGCTTTTAAGGGCGCCTATGTCTCGCTTCACGCCACAGAGAGGAAAGCCTCGCCTGAATGGAGGCATGAGAATGCCTGGGCCAAGCGGACTGGAGGACACAGCCTCGTTTTTTTTTTCATTTTTTTTTCTCTTTTTTACTTTTCTTTATAATTCTGAATATTCTAAATAAATATATTTAAAAACACTTTACATAAAACATTTGAAATAATGTTAACCAAACATTCAAAAAATGTTAAATATGTATAGAGAAAACATTTCTCATGTATATCAAAATACAATGTGTATGAAAACGTTGATCATGTATATAACAATGTTAATAAAGCATTTGACAAAATATAAAACAAGTATTTGAAAAAAAATCAAGCGTTTGAAAAAAAATGTTAAATGTGTATCGGAGAAATGTTTACCATGTATTCAAAAAAAGGTCAATCTTCTATTTGAAATAGATTAATCAAACATTTAAAAGTGTTAAATGTGTATAAAAAATCTTGACCATGTATTAAAAAATAGTCTTGTATTTGAAAATTGTTAATCAAACAAATGATAAATGTTTAAAAAGTGTATAATTTTTTTTTGAACATGTATGAAATGATAGCCTTGTATTTAAAAAAAATCAACATGTATTAAAAATATATTAGATATATACCAAAATTATACAATGTGTACGGCAAATTGTAGACATAAAAAAATATAAGTTCTCCAAAAATGTTAATGATGTATTTCAAAATGTTAACCGTGTATATAAAAAAAGTTTCTAATGTATAAAAATATAATAAATGTGTACTGAAAAAAGTTGACATGTGTTGAACAAAAAAGAAACTGATGAAAATCGTTTAAGAAACTACGAAAAACAAAGAAACCTAATAAAAACTACTGGAAAAAACAAAAAGCAAACCAAAGAAAACCAATGCAAAAGAATGGAAAGATAGAAGGCTTGATAGAAAAAAAACAATGAAACCGAAGAAAGAAACAAAAGAAAAATGAAGAAAGCAACAAAGAAAAGCAAAAAATATAGTGAAACCAATAATGCAATAAATAAAAACAAAGAAAGAAAAAACAGAGAAAACTGTGAAGAAACCCAAAATAAGGTGAAAACGAAGAAAAGTAGAAACATTGGAAGAAAAAAAGATGAAGAAACCGATAAAACCAAAAGAAAACATTAAAGAAGACGAAAAAACAAGAAAAAAAATTGGACCAAACTTGTATGTGCACCACATGAGACTACAACCAAAAGTCGTCGTAGAGCGATCAAAAACAAAGAACAAACGGGCCGACCCAGATACAACACAGGGAGAAGAAAGGTTCAAGCGAGACGCAAGGATCTCTTTGTATAAGAAAGATATAGTCCTGGCGAGCTTCTAAGATATTTCAAGAAAATTACCCCTCGAGTTATTAAGCTAGGATGGTGGCCACATATTTGGAGTGGTTGGGCATCTTATTCCTAGGGTGTTGTCATGCACCTTCAGTACGCGGATGATATCATGATTATGATGGAGGGCTTTGATTCTCAATCTCAAGTTCCTCCTTCTATGTTCCGAGGCCATGTCCCGACTTCAAATCAACTTCGACGAGAGTGAGGTGGTGGTTCTAGGACACTCTCAGGCCGAGCATGAGCGGATAGCGGACAACCTGAATTGCGGGTTGTCCTCCTTCCCCACATCATACCTAGGGATGACGTTGTCCGACTCAAGGGTTCCCTTGAGTGAGTTTGACCCGCTTATGGGGGCACCTCGTGTCTAGGGCGGAAGCCTGATGCGGCCAGTTTACCTCCAAGGGGAGTAAGACAGTCCTTATAGATTCCAACTTATCTAGTCTCCGCGTGAATGTGATGGGGGCTTGGGGCTATATATCTTCTCAGAGGGGCTTCATAGAGCATTTGATAAAGACTTCTCCGGATTCTTCTGGCAAGCGATGGATGGCCGACAGAAATAGCATATGGTGAAGTGGGTTGACATCTATATGCCAAAGGACTTGGGACGAATTGGCATTTTGGCGTCCCATCGCATGAACGTGGCCCTCATGCTGAGGTGGGTCTGGCAGATCATTCACGGAAAGGAGGGTTTATGGTTGCAGCTTACCTGAGGGATCATAATTCTGGAAGTCCAGCCAGCAAATCAAGCATGAGATCCGTTTAGGATTGTCCTTCTCCATTGGCAATGGTGAGGGGATCCTCTCGGCTCAACACATGGGTTGGTGGGGCCTCGATATGTATGGGGGTTCCCTAACTTGTTTTCCATCTGCTCGGATTTCTGTCCATAATGGCCACTCAAACATCTTGTTCCGACGGACATTTGGGTCGGTGAAGACCGTTGAGTGGGCTAGGTTGTGGGTTGCCCTCTCGCCTATGCTCGTGGATTATCTCGACACCGTTTCCTGGCGACTGGCCCCTTCGGGGCACTTCTCTATCGACACAACATATCATGTGTTGTGATGACGACCATCTCTTGCTTGAACTTCTTCGCTATGGAAAGAGCCCTTACCTCTGAAGATCAAAATGTTTGTTTGGCGATTATTGCGGGATCACCTTTCATCTGGGACGAAGGTGATCAAGCGACACAACCCTGGGGATGGGCTGTGACCTCTATGTGGTGTCCTGGAAACAGGAACCCACATTCTCTTCTCCTGCATGACGGCAAGAGTTCTTTGAAATTTCATCCGTGAGGCTCTGGGGCCTAACTGGGAGGCCCTGGACCTGGCCGAGTTTCTTCAAACCCGTGCCAACCAACCATGGAGGAAGAGACACCTCTCCTATCTTTGTGTTTGTGATGCTAGCTTTGACCATGTGGACGACGCGAAAACAGATGGCCATGGAGCGGGTCTTTCTTAGGCGGGCCATCGATTCAGTTTTCAAATTCTTTGTCTTTTTGCAGCAATGGCAATAGTTGCCTAGAGAACGAGACCACGATTGGTTGGGCCTTATAATGGGTGGGATGACTGGTGTTGCGCGCCGCCTGCCTTGTGGTGGGCCTGTTGAGACTTTGGCCACTGGGTGGGTATTTTTTTTCCTATTTATTTTATGTTTTCTTTGGATATGTTTGTGTTGTTGTCCTTGCAAATCTTTTTATTTATGTGATGCACTTGAATTTTGTTGTATGAACATGATGGTTGCTTTATTTATCGGGGGGGGGGGGGAGGCCTATTTTGAGAACTAGCTGCTCACTCCGGTTTACAATTTTATATCTCCTGAAATTTTACATCTACCGTTGTACTTGTATGAAATGGCAGTGTACGCCATTTTAGATGCATCCAAGCACTCTTCTAGTCAATGATTCCAGGCTCCTTAGACCAAACGGTAGAATATTCAATCTTAGGATCCCAGATGACTATCTAGTCTGTACTAGCTGACAAATTTAGCAGCAGGTTGGCTGAGTTTGGCCACGGTCAAACTCCGTATTTGCAGCACGAGTTACAATACACACACGCACACGCATGTACTCGTAGCCGTAGATACACACCCCGTTGCCAAATTTCTGAAAACGGACGCAAAACCACGGCGGCCAGGATCTTTGCCAGTTGCCGCACCCACCCGGCCGTACCTGTCCACGTCAGAGCGGACACGGCCCACGTTGGGTCGACTAGTTAGTAGATACTCCAACGCAAGTGGCAATAACAACCCAAGTGGCGGCGGCGTCGCCACCGTGCCGGCTCCCTTCCCTGCACAAGTGTCGACATGTCGCTCTCGACGTAAAAGGAGACGTAGGTAGACACCAGACGCGGGTGCGTAGGAGGGAGGGAGGGTAACACGTTCACGCTTCAGCTACATACAGTCGGCAAGGGGAGGGGGCAAGGCAACGGCTTCTTCTTCTTCCTTTTCTTATCTGCTGTTGACTGGCGCTCGGCGTGTCGTCTCGCCCAAGAATAATATCTTCCGGGTTCAGAACCGGCTGAATTTGCCTTCAACCTTGGCTAGCGGCACCTGTTTAATGTCGCGTTATTTTGGCTGTTCGAAATGGATCATGATAGTCCAATCCGAGGATGCTGAGTGTGGCAGCAATCCTTATCTAACCTTGGCCGACGGCGGGAGCGCCACGACGGACTAGTGTATGTACATGCATGCGGGTTTAAGTGTGAGTGATGATTAGGGGACAAACTAGTCCTTTTTGGGGAGGATTAGATTTAGTGTAAGTACTCAACAGCGAGTCAGCGAGGCCGGAGGCACGTAACCGTCGCTAGAGTTGCAGGGAGGTGTCAGCGCTTGACCGGCACGTGCCCGGACCCCGGATGCCGATGCCGCTGCCGCTGGCCGTCACCAACCGCTGGCGGGCGGGAGAAACCCCCGTCGGCCCGCCCGTCGTCGGCCACCACAGCCTCCCTCGCGCACCACGCGTACATACAGACAGCGGTGGAGGCGTGGAGCCCACGGGCCAAGATTCACGCCTTGGCCACCACACCACACGCGAGATCTACCACTCACTAGCGCGACAGGTCTCTCTCCTCCCTTCCAGCACCGCACCTCCCTTAACCTGGACGAATCCACGGACACATACGCCTCACCGCAACGGGACACGACAGGATCCTCTCGTCCGCAGCCACCGGCCGAAGACTCTCACGTCACTGCTGCTCTGATGGAGATTCAGTTCAGGCCACAGGTTCTGGAGCGGCACGCCTGGCTTGCCATTCCATCACAGGATCTTTTCATCGCAATGATACAAACCCCCAAGTTCCTCCTCTCCACAGGTCCTGGGAAGGAGAAGAGAAGCCGAATCAAACTTGAAGGGCTGTTGTCACATTATACACATCGTTCTGTTCCGCTAGTGTACACATTTTGCAGCCAAGGCTGGTGGGGGGGTTCCAAGAATTAGGCTATGTAGTTTGTATGTATTTACAACGAATTGAATGGGTTGGGACTTGATCATCGTACAACACTGGTACAACAGGCTGTTTGTTTTGTTAACATTGCGGTGAGCGCCGCCGCGGGGCCATCCATCAGCGTCCTGAGCCGCCGCCGCCGCGGGTGGCGGCGAGGGCGAAGCCGCCGCGGTCGTACATGCGCTGGATCTCCTCCCGGTACTCGGTCAGGGACTTGTCGGGGAGGGCCGGGGTGAGCTCCACCACGTCCCCCATGCTCAGCGCCCTTCCCGGGTCGCTTATGGGCTCGTGGTTCACCTTCGGCCGCAGGTCCTCCTTCATGGGTATGCTGTAGGGGCTCCACCTTGCGCTGTTGGCCCCGACGCGGTGCATCAGGTCCGTTACCGTCGAGCCCGCTGGGAATTCCTGGACCGACATCTGGAACCACAAGGATGAACATTGTCACATGACTGGAATTGAAGATGATGGCATTGGCAACGCGATCAAACCAAACATTCTGGGTTCTCACCTTGTCGTGTTCAAGTAAGATGACGAACAAGGGTCCGTCGTGGTTGCATTGGCGGGTGTACGAGTAAGGGCATTCCTCTGAATGCAGGGGAAACGGGCAAGGTGGTTTGATGGCATCGCTTTTTACTTGGGACGACGAATGTTCCTTGTTCAATGCCTCGCATTGCCATGTAAGAACCCATCTTG
Organism: Hordeum pubiflorum; assembly: GCA_000582825.1. NCBI lineage: Eukaryota > Viridiplantae > Streptophyta > Magnoliopsida > Poales > Poaceae > Hordeum > Hordeum pubiflorum. The sequence goes on from CBMN011749755.1 coordinate 7,425, forward strand.
CCCATTCCACCATCTGAAGCACGAAGGAGTGCCTGCACGAGCCTTCCTTGTACCTCCAGTGCGCAGCGAACCCATACTCGGCCTGTAGATGCATCTCCTTCGTTCGGATCTGGACTTCGAATGTGTGATCACCGTCGCTCATGACAACAGTGTGCAATGAACGATACCTGTAGAAAGCAAATCAGCGCAAACCCTAGCGAATGGCCGAAGGTCGAATGGACATATTGAAGTTAAGCTGCATACCCATTTAATTTTGGCCGTGATATGTAGTCCTTGAATCTTCCATCAACTTGGGGCCAGAGTTTATGGACAACATCAAGTGCTCGGTAGCAATCTTCCTCCTTGTCAACCACAAGGCGCAGGCCATGGATATCATGGACTTCATCCATTGTCAAATTCTTCCTGATGATGTGCAAAAATCAATTAGCAAACATACAGAAAACAATGGTTCATCACCATGTTTTGCAATCATATATAAATGCAAACAAGTACGTGATACATACTTCTGCATCTTGGAGTAAACACTGTAAAGGTTTTTGTTCCTTCCAGAAAGATTGTGATATGAGATGCCTGCTTCCCTAAGACCTTCATCCAGTGTATCCACAGCAGATGTGATTAGCGCCTCATCAAAGGTTTCTGCGAATTTTGATGACAGCTCCTTGTGCTCTTCCGGGTTCAAATGCTTGAAGCAAAGATTTTCAAGCTGGTCTTTCCAGCTAGCAATCCCCAATCGATTGGCCAAAGGCACAAAGATCTCCATGGTCTCCTTAGCAAATCTTTGTTGCTTGACCAAAGGCAAGGCTTCTAAGGTCCTCATGTTATGCACACGATCTGCTAACTTTATTAGAACAGCCCGTGCATCCGCCATTGCAAGGAGCATTGTATGCAAGCGATCTGCTTCAGCAGTTCTGCTTGCCGTGTTGTTATCACGAGCAAGCTTGCTCAAGTGGCTCAGCTTCGAAACCTGAACAGATTAGACAGAAACTATTAGCTTTCAAGATTAGAACATGGCAGCCGAGCTACCAAAAGCAACAGTATACTGCAAGTATGATCAAAGCAAAAGCACAGATTAAGGAACAGAGTAAACATAGCACAAATTTTGTTATCATATAAAAGTCATATAGGTTGGGCTTCATCCAAGAATTTTTATTAGCTAATGATAAGATAATGAAGGTGAAAGGGAAATGCACATGATCATTTGGCTTAAATATAGGGAGGCATGCTGCAGGCCATCATAATTTAGATCACAATAATTGCAGTAGATCCAGCCAACAGCTTGAGGATACCAAAGAATACGAATGCACTAACTACCAAACCCATTATCCGGATCCCTCTAAAAAACAATGGTCAAAATCCATGAGAAGAGAGAGGAACACGTACCCCTTCCACGAGATCAGCCACGCCAGCACCGAACATGTGGAAGATGTGATCATAATCCACGAACGAATCATCAATGGTGTCGTGCAGAAGCCCAGCAGAGACGACCGTGGCGCTCGCTCCGATCTTGGCCAGCAGCACGGCCGTCTCCACGCAATGTTGTAAGAATGGATCGCCGCTTGCCCTCGTCTAATCACAGAACCAAAGAACAAACGGAACGAGATTTAGCGATTAATCCAGAAATTATTGAACAAGGGAAAGTGATAATCGGGCCACGGGGTCTCACCTGGCCATGGTGAGCCTTCTCGGCCTCGAAGAAGGCCTTCACTACGAGCTCCTCGTGGAAGATGCGGTGGCGAGCCTGAGCGCCGGCGAGGAGCTCCTGGGCGTAGGGCTCGCAGGCGGGGCTCGCCCCCGCGAGGTTCTCGTCGAGCTCGAACGCGAGCTCGCCGCCGCCGACCTCAGGCCGCGGGCTGGTGGCCGGGACGTAGTCGATGCAGGAGCCGAGCGCGTTGCGCACGAAGCCGGAGAAGAGGCGGTCGCGCTCGCGGCCGGTGAGCCAGGAGGCCGACGATGGGCTCCGGGAAGCCGGCGAGGAGGAGGGCCCCTGGAAGACCGAGACGGGGCTGTGGTGGTGGTGGTGAAGGTCGCGCCACTTGAGCGGCGAGGGCGAGTGGGAGTAGCCGCCGCCGCCGCCGCCGCCGCCGCCGCCGAAGCTGAGGTCGTCGGATCCGTCGTGCCAGAGCGCGCCGAGCTCGTCGTGCGCCGGGGCGCGGGGCGGCGCGGCGGCCGCGGCCGGGGAGGAGAAGAGGCAGGAGAGGCCGCCGGCGCCGGCGGCCGGGCGGTGGGACGCGGCCGGCGGGGGCGGCGCCGCGGTGCTGCACGGCGACGAGCCGCGCGAGCCCGGGTCGAACTCGGAGGCGGAGGAGTAGGCGGCCCCCGGCGGGGTGGTGTACAGGGAAATCGCCGACAAGGACATGGTCGCCAGAATCCGAGATGCTCCCTCCGACGAGCTCGAACCGGGAACTCACAGCCTCTCAACTATACGCACCAGATTGGGCGGCAGCCGGGGGCGAGCGAGGATCCCAGCCGGAGACGAATCCGAATCGGGGGGCGGGTGAAGAGAACGCGGGCGAATTCGGCGTCAGAATCCGGTCTCGGCGGGATGGAGCGGACGCATTCGGGGGCGGCTCCTGCACGAACGGACGAACGAACGAATCGAGAGCTCGAAGAACCGGGCTGCTTCGAATTGGGCGCTGGATTTTCGATCCTGGCGCGGGCTAATAAAGCGGATTTGGGGAGGGGGCGAGCCTATCCCGTGCGCGTGACGAAGAAGCGAGGAGCAGGAATTGGGGAATTGCGTCGCGTGTTTATTCTGGGCTGGGGTTGGGTTGGGTTGGGTTGCTTGCGCTGCGGTGTGTGGATTTTTAGGGCGTGAAGTGAAAGAATCCAGGGCCCTCCTTGCCAATTATAGGAAGGCGGCAGGGGGCGTGAGAATGTCCGAACTGCCCTCCGGGGAGCAGGAATCTTGCCTTGTCTGCGTGCACGGGAATTCAGATCAAGTGGCGTAAATTTACCCCGTCGATTTATTGACTAGTCCACGGTTTGCAGTTTCCATTCGGCACTATTATTATTGATTATTGTTTCCCAAGATCGATGGTGTTTTGCTAAAACACATCTAGATGTGAGATAAGTANNGCACATCTAAGTCCTATATCATTGATTTTACGTGAAGATTTGTGTGGGTTTTTTTTTCCTTTTTGTTTTCCTTTTTATAATTGATTTAGTCATTTAGATATGCAATAACTATGTCACATCTAGATGTGTTCTAGACACATAGAAGAAGGGGAAAAGACAAATCCGTCTGCGGATAAGTGGACCAGTCTGCGACCACGGATGGAGAAACGATCATGCAACGCTACTCGCATACAATTCAAACACCGTTTCAACTAACCGAACGAAATTCATGCAAACCGACGGACTTTCGTATAAATCGGAGTGCATTTCATTGCAGTTTGGACATTTTTCAATAAAAAAGCGGTCGGACCTAAACATATCCTACAGCGTCGCCCGACTTTCCCTTCCTTTGTATTCCGCATCGGCGACCACGTCCTTCATCTGCGTCTTCAAGACCGTCGGCGGGTTCAAGACCAGTGAAGTGAAGGTGCAGTCTCGGGCGAGGAAGAGTAGGACATGGGAGACGAACCGGCCCACATGGGACACCAGGCCATGCCGCCTTCCATGCCCTACTCATTCTCGGAGGAGTCTGCGACCTGTCTGTCACCGGTGCTGGTGGACGTGAGGTCGATGATGGACGTGGACGGGCCGTCAATGTCCAACTGCCACATGCGGCCCAAAAGTTGGACGACGACGCGTAGGATGCGTAGCTAGCGGTGTTCTCGTCCTCGGGCCCCCACGCCACCAGTGGCCATGCGTGTGTTGTCGCGTTCGCGTCCGGCTGCACCGCGGCTTCGTTACGAGCGGCACATTGAGCACACGCGACCTCGTAGACCTCTCGCTGCTCTGCAACGAAGTTAGGGTTCATAGCGACCATGATAACCACGGCCTCCTCGGTTGCGCGCTCGCCATATATTTTGCCCTCCGCCAGCCGGTGCAGCTTGAGGAGGAAGAGGTTGTATCGTTGCTCCTTTTGCGCTTGCCAGAACACTGACATAGGAGCCGACGTAGGCTCCTCCCCCGCCATGGCAGCGTCAAAGTGCAACGAAAAAGGATGTGTAGCGGATGTGGTGTGTTTGTGGTGTGGCCGCATTTAAATAGGTGATTCTGGTGAGGCCAAGCGTCAGGGTGCGTCAATGCGCGGCTGTAAGAACACATTTCTCCATGTGTGGTTTTTGTAATTGATGACAATCCCTATG
>CBMN011749763.1:0-12430 GCA_000582825.1 Hordeum pubiflorum
AGAGAACCTTGAAGTTCTCGACGCTCGCAAGGCTTTAGGGTTCAACAAAGAACTCTGGGGTTCTCAATGTTGGCTCGCGGGCAGAGAACCTTGAAGTTCTCGACGCCCGCTGGGCTTTAGGGTTCAGCAGAGAACTCTGGGGTTCTCGATGCTAGCTCGTCGGTAGAGAACCTTGAAGTTCTCAACGCCGACAAGGCTTTAGGGTTCAGCATAGAACTCTAGGGTTCTCGATGCTGGCTCGCCGGCAGAGAACCTTGAAGTTCTCGACGCCGACATGGCTTTAGGGTTCACCATAGAACTCTGATGTTCTCGATGCTGGCTCGCCGGTAGAGAACCTTGAAGTTCTCGACGCCGGCAAGGCTTTAGGGTTCAACAGAGAACTCTGGGGTTCTTGATGGTAGCTCGCCGACAGAGAACCTTAAAGTTCTCGACGCCGGCATGGCTTTCTGGGTCAGTTTGCCCCCCTAGGAGCGCTAACGCAAGCATCACCGAGAGGCAAACTTCTACCGATACACCTACAACACTTATCAGGGCAAGAAATTTCGTAGTAGTGTTTCAACGCAACAAATAAGTCGGCATCTAATGTGGACTTACTTATGTGCAAGTTTGTCATTTTACTGAAGCATCCCCATCCTGGAATAACTATGTTTTTGCACAATTGTTCCCTACGCTTGCCAGAATACTCTCCAGTCGCGCATATTCTAGTCATTGGCGCTTAGGACCATATCCTAACTAGAAGCCTATCGAGAACAGTGCTTTCCTGGGAGTTTTTGCATGCTTTCTGCTAGGATAGATCCACATCTCGCGCCCCGTCTACGAATCGGCAAGGGACGTCGCCAGTCCTTGGTGTCTCACGTGTGTTCTACACATGCGTGACGACACCCTGGGCCAAAGGTTCACTAGTGGCATCTCTCTCAAAAGCATGTAAAGGCATGGTAGGCAAATTACTGCTGGGCAAATGACAGAATAGCACAAATTATAACTATGATCATTCATGGCATAATATCACATAGGCACTACGTTCATGATAAGTAGACCGTTAATCCAATTGCATCTACTACTATTACTCCACCCCAAGACCGCTATCTAGCATGCATCCGAACGTATTAAGTTCATAAGAAATAGAGTAACACAATAAGAAAAATGACATGATGTAGACAAGCAGAGATCAATAATTATGACCAAAACCCATTATTTTATTTTTAGTGGCAACAACACATACATGCCTTTCTCCTTTCTGTCACTTGACAAGATCACCGCAAGATTGAACTCACTACTATGCACCACTCCCTCTGAAGATCTACTCATCTATCTTGGCCAAAGAAAACTCATAGATCAGAAAGCATACATATCTATAAAATTACACAAAAGAGAGACTTGAAGAGAATCAATATAAATCAATGAACAATCTGATCATAAATCCATAATTCATCGGATCCTAATAAATATGCCACAACAATTGCATTCAATAGATCTCCAAAGAGATCATTGTGTTGAAGACCGAGAGAGAGAGATAGATAGATAGAGAGAGTCATCTAGCTACTAATATGGACCCGCGGGTCCTAAAAGAACTATTCACACATCATCATGGAGGTGATAAGGTTGATGAAGATGGCCTCCCCAATGATTCCCCTCTCTGGCAGAGCGCCAGAACAGGGCTCCAAATAGTATCGCGTCACAACAGAGGCTTGCGGCGGTGATAAAGTTGTTCGAGTCTCGCTACGAGGGTTTCAGAATATGTGGGTATTTGTAGTCTAAGAATTAGGGCAAACAGAGCACCAGGGGAGCCACATGCCACCATGGTGTGCCCTACCCCAGGGTGCATCCCACTGGCTTTTGGCCCCCTCATGGGTCTTCTTGCCTACTCCCGAAGCTTCTAAGGTCTCTTATGTTTCAAAAAATTTTATCAAAAAGTTTTGTCGTGTTTGGACTTCTAGGTATTGATTTTCTGAAAAACCAAAAACTTGCAAACAAACAGGAACTGGCACTAGGCACTAAATTAATATGTCAGTCTAAGAAAATAATGTAAGATGACATATAAATCATACAAAAGTAATAACATAATATCATTTAACAATCAAAAATTATAGATACGTTTGAGACGTATCAGCGAGCAAAATTGTCGTTTCTTCACTCGCTGGAGGAATGCCACCAATTTGCTTGGGTTTAGTTCATACCAAGAAATATCGACGGCAATATGAGTGATTGCATATGGCACTCTGGCCGACTACACCGACGAGTATCTTCGCATTGGAGAAGATACCATGCTCAAATGCGTCCGGGTGTTTGTGAAGACATTGATCCAGATTTTGGTCCAGAGTATCTTTGAGCTTCAAATGAGGAGGAGACAAAGAAGTTGATGGCGATGAATGAAGCACGAGGATGGTCAGGCATGCTTGGAAGTGTGGATTGCATGCATTGGAGGTGGAATAACTGTCCGATGGCTTGGGTGGGGCAATGCACCAACCACAAACGTAAACCAACTATTTTGCTTGAAGTCGTGGCTTCACACGAGTTGTGGATTTGGCATTGCTTCTTTGGATTGCCGGGGTCTCTTAGTGATATCAATGTGCTGCAGCGATCTCATCTTTTTCCTCAACTAGCTAGTGGAAAAGCTCCGACTTGCAACTATATCGCCAATGGACATGAGTACATGACTATACCATAGAGTATTATCTTGCCGACGGTATTTATCCTCCATGGTCAACATTTGTCAAGACCATAAGTGATCCGAAAACCAAGAAGCACAATTTTTATTTGCCTAAGCACAAGAAGTATGCCGAAAGGATATTGAGAGGGTATTTGGTGTGTTGCAAGCTCAGTTTGACATTGTTCGATGTCCTACTCGTTACTGGGATAAGAGATCCCTCAGATACATGATGACTGCATGTGTACTTCTATACAACATGCGTTGAGGATGAGAGAAATTTAAACTTAAAGTTTTACTATGATAATCTTGGTAGCCATGTGAACCCTGCTAGGACCCAGATAAGATGGATGCATTTCTTGACCTACCGAAAGATTGAGGACAGTGCATCGCACTACTAGCTTCGTGATGATCTTGTTAAGCATGAGTGGCAACTGTATGTGAGATAAGACTTTCATTTTATTGTAATAAATTTATATGCATATGTGTGTGATTTGAATAATTATTTGCCTTCCAGACCATCTGTTATATTAATTATTTGAATTTAAACATTTTTTGTAATGAAGATTATTGTTGTACTGTGATTTGCCTTCCGGATCATTTATTAGTTTGATTTATATTGTGATTTTGTTAAGTTTATATTTTTGAAAATGAATTTTCAAAGCTCCCAAAATTTACGGTACCTTTGACGTGAAATAGATATTGTAAAATCTGTTTTATCAGAGGCCTCACGGTACCACATTTTTTTACAGGCGACCTTATTATATCAAATTTGCGGGACAGTATGACCTAGTATACGTACATGCCCCGAGGACTTCCGGTGGGTTCCACGACACGAGTCCTCTCCTCCTCACTCGCTGCTGGTCACCTCCCCCGTGTCTGCCTACTTCCATGCGCTCACATGGAGCCTCGCGCAGGAATACGAGCCACCTCTGCCCCGCCATCAGCTAGCCTATAGCATAGCCACCATAGTCCACAGACTGCTCCTCGCCGCGGCATCCGTACCACCAGCCGCGTTCCACGCCCGCCCATTCGATAGCCGTAACCTCGCCGCGTGCCCGACTCCTCCGGCGTGCTACAAGCATGAGGCTTCCAGGCGCAGGCGGCGGTGGGAGCGGGGACGCCGGGTTCGTGCGGGCGGACCAGATCGACCTCAAGAGCCTCGACGAGCAACTGGAGCGCCACCTCAGTCGCCAGGAGCGGGACGCGCCAGCCCCGGCGCAGCCAGGGAGCCGCCGCGGCGGGTCCGCGAGGCTGGGGGAGCCGCAGCCGCCGCCGCAGCAGCGGCGGCGCCGGGAGGACTGGGAGGTTGACCCCGCCAAGCTCGTCATCAAAGGCGTCATTGCCCGCGGCACCTTCGGCACCGTCCACCGCGGCGTCTACGATGGCCAGGACGTTGCCGGTATCGTACCATCTCAACTTCACATTTACGCGTACACTACTTCCCAATTTCAGTGCCCGTAAGCTGCTCGATGAAATCACAGTGCCACTTAGTGTTGGCCGCGTTAGATACTTGTTGCTTCTGATCCACCATTCGTTTTGCAACTTCTTGGTAAACATTGCTTCTTTATGTTCTTCCCCGTACTCGGTTTTTTTGGCGTAGGATGCAGAATGCAGAATGAGTTGATCGATCGATGGCAATGACATTTGCTTTCCCGAGTTATTTTCGCCGGTCATGTCACCGGTGCGTTTCCTTGTCAGCAAATGGCTAAAGTTGATGCCTCTGCTTTCCTGGATTCCGCGGTGTATTCCGTGACTTGGGGTAGATAAGCCCGCTTTTTCTGTATAAGTTCCTCATGTGATTCGAACCAACCAACTTAAAGTTTTATTAGTAGGCGTGATTCATGTGTTCACCTTATGATGAGCCCCTGGAAGTTGGAGATAACAAATCAAGCCTGCTGGTCCTTTATTCAGAAAGTTTGCAACTTGCAACGGACCTGGTGCTTTACAGGGACCAGGAATTGAGAAACATCTGAGCCAGAACGTCTGGTTTTGCACTCTCCAGGCATAATCACATGGCACGGACGAAGCAAATGCAACGTGCTTGCCTGTCCACAACTTTATCACCTACTGCATCGTTCCACCAGGACATTCAATTCGGTCTGTTGCAAAAACAATAAATCCTCATTTAGCTTCATAAAATGCAACTGGAATACCGTAGCATATGTGTCAAAGCAATTACTAACTCATTGAAGTTATTGACTGGCTCGTTTTGCCGTTTTTCTACTACATTTTTTTTTTGCTGAAACCAGTGAATAGTTTATCAGTTATCACATTCCATGGCTGGCCCAGACATTTTGAATTTCCCATTGTCTTTCATTTGCATGTTAAGCACTTAAGTGGAATTACCCCCGCAAACAAAAGGCACTTAAGTGGAATCTCTTTGATCTGGTTTTCCACACCACACATGAAGCTGTAAGTGGTATTGGTATACACTCGTTAAAGATTTATTTTTAAAATTTGCTTTAAAGAGTTGTTGTTCAACATGACAGCCAATACTCTTCTCAATGCACTGAACTCATTTTGTTCATGAATAATGCTTCACCTTTGGTCCTTAGTAACTGCTAACCTACTATTTGAGATTTGAATTTCACTAGTATAGCAGTACACGTTGCCTGCCATGTCTCAAATATGCAAAACTAGACTTATGGAGTACTATTGCAACTTTCATTTTGAAAATAACTATTTAACTCTGTGTTCCAGTGAAGTTGCTTGACTGGGGGGAGGATGGTCATAGATCAGAACAAGAAATTACCGCACTAAGATCAGCATTCGCACAAGAGGTCGCTGTGTGGCATAAGCTTGATCATCCAAATGTTACGAAGGTAGGCTTGGCTGAAGAAGTCCTATTCCTGCCCTTTCAAATTTCATAGGTAAATTTTGCTGATAAAGTTCACATCAAATCAATTTCCATCCATGTTTGTTTCATAAAACAATGACTGCAAGGGTCACATGCTGAAAGTGTTCTCCAATATGGTCCACCATAACCACATGAGCACCTAGTTTTTAACATGCACGATCCACAAACTACAACTATATGCTGAATTATGTGGCCTGTTATCCCTTTGGCGTCGCTTATGTTCCCTTTTTTTGGCGACGGGCTTATGTTCCCATGGCTAGCTAGGTATGCGTCATCATAAAGACAAGTAGTTGACTATTGCTAGCTATTCTATGCTCTTAGCTGTCATATAATTCCCGTAAAAGAAGTTCCTGTAATTTAATTCAAGGTATGACATACATTATCAAAGTTTACATGCTTTTCTCTTCTGGATAAATGAATTATTATTAAGGTTATGTGACCCCTGACACAGAACATTAGAACCTTTGTATAATCCGAATATTAATTAACTTTCTCAACACTAGCGGCAAATTTGATTTTTGGTAATACGAGTTGATGTGCTCCTATTTTGGTGTAGCATATGATACCATGGAAATATGGTAAGCCTATATATATAAAAAACCCTACATGAGGCTCTAATTTTGCAATATGTCCATCTCATTGTGGATTATAAATAGTTATTATAATTTTATATATTCTCTTCGTGAATGTAGATTTGTTATACTTCTCAACTGGCTGTCCTAACAATATGTTGAACTTGAACTGGCAGTTTATTGGGGCTATAATGGGTGCAAGAGATCTAAATGTACAGACAGAACATGGGCATCTTGGCATGCCGAGTAATATCTGCTGTGTTGTTGTTGAGTACCTTGCTGGTGGTGCACTGAAAAATTTCCTGATAAAAAATAGGAGAAGGAAGCTAGCCTTTAAAGTTGTGGTCCAACTAGCTCTTGACCTTGCCAGGGGGTAAGTACTTGTTTTGTTTTGTTCTTCTTGGTCGTTTTCTGCGAAGTTCTTCTATGATGTCCCTTCAGTGTGGGAAGATCTCACTGCTACCTTTACGTCTGAATAGATTAAGCTATCTTCACTCGGAGAAGATAGTGCATCGTGACGTGAAGACCGAAAATATGCTTCTCGACAAAACAAGAACTGTAAAAATCGCTGATTTTGGGGTTGCTCGAGTCGAGGCTTCAAACCCTAGTGACATGACGGGTGAAACAGGCACACTTGGTTACATGGCACCTGAGGTACCAACAATCTGGAGATATTGCCGTATATTAGACCAAAGTATCAAATATCTTGAAGTCGGGTCGTGTTGCATTTCCTTGTTTCACCTTTCGAGCAATCGATGGCGCGTGCTCGAGGCATCATCGTTGGCTTCTAAATGCTGGTATCATCTATCTATGTGCAGGTCCTGAATGGTCATCCTTACAACAGGAAATGTGATGTTTATAGCTTTGGGATCTGCTTATGGGAGATATACTGCTGCGACATGCCGTATCCTGACCTCAGCTTCTCAGAAGTAACTTCTGCCGTTGTCCGCCAGGTAAAAAAAAAAGTTTACTTCCCTTGTGGCTCTTGTTTCTGACGTCTGAACCACCGAAAACATAATGCAAAAGGCACCGTTGGTGTGCAGAACCTGAGGCCGGAGATACCACGGTGCTGTCCGAGCGCCTTGGCGAACGTGATGAAGCGGTGCTGGGACGCGAACCCGGACAAGCGGCCCGAGATGGCCGAGGTGGTGGCCATGATAGAGGCCATCGACACGTCCAAGGGCGGCGGCATGATCCCGATAGACCACTCGCAGGGGTGCTTCGCCTGCTTCCGTCAGTACCGAGGCCCCTGACGGCCTGGTCTGACGGGGGCACCTGATTGGTGATCTAGAATCTTAGTGTAATCCTACTACTTTACTAATCACGTCAGTTATGGCTAATGTAGTGAATGCCCGCTTCATCTCAACATTCTATGTATGCCTTGTGAAGACCCCAATGCTTGGCATGCCCTAGGATGAAGCTCGGAGTTTAGTACGAGTCTGACCAGGAGGGGCAGGTCACAGGTGGTCTTAGAGTCTCATGGTCTGAAGAGAAGCCGACACACTGTACCATTGCAGCTTATATATTTACTTGCAGAATGTAAATAAAGAACATATTCCCCATTTGGAATGCAACTTGTTTTACGAACAGAGCATAGAAATGAGCAATGAATCTGCCGATGATTGCATCAACTGATTACAGTTTACATATACAGAGGAGTCCCTACATGCAGGGCACGTCCCAAGTCGTGGCGCTAGATTAGGAAACCTCCTGAAGACTAGGCCTACAAGTTACAACAGCTCAACAAGGTGTACAACACATGAGATACAACATGACAGTTCAACACCCCCCCGCAGTCCGAACGGGACCGGGTAGGATGTTCAGACTGGAGCGAAAATCACGAAACATTGACGACGGCCATCCCTTAGTGAAGATATCAACAAACTGGGACGCCGTTGGGACGTGCAATACCTTAACCTCGCCGAGTGCCACACGATCACGCACGAAATGTAGGTCAATCTTCACATGCTTGGTGCGCTGATGCTGGACGGGGTTCGATAAGAGGTACACCGCGCTCACATCATTACTGTAGACAATCGTAGCTCGTCGAGGAAGGAGGTGAAGCTCGGTGAGAAGCTGGCGTAGCCAGCATGTCTCGGCCACGAAGTTGGCGACTGCACGGTACTCGGCCTCGGCGCTGGATCTAGATACAACGTGTTGTCGCTTGGAAGACCAAGAGACTAAATTAGAGCCAAGGAACACATAGAACCCCGAGGTGGAGCGACGTGTATCGGGACAACCAGCCTAGTCAACATCACTGTAGGCGAGGATATCATGCGAGGAGGAGCTGTAGAGCTGAAGACCAGAGCGAGTGGTGCCGTGTAAGTAGCGAAGGACACGCTTAAGCAACTGATAGTGGACGTCCATGGGTACATGCATGACAAGACATAGCCGCTGAACGGCATAGGAGATGTCGTGTCATGTGAGGGTGAGATACTGCAAGGCACCGGCGAGGCGACGATAGTGTGTGGGGTCGTGGTAAGGAACACCACTAGTGCTGGAGATCTTACTGCAAGTGTCGACGGGAGTGAAGATAGGCTTGCAGTTAAGCATCTGAGCACGGTCTAGGATCTCAAATGCGTACTGCTCCTGGGAGAAAAAAAGACCAGTGGGGGAGCGATGCACGTTGATCCCGAGGATGTGATGAATATCACCGAGGTCACTCATGGAGAACTCGTCGGTGAGAGAAGTGACAAGCGACTCAAGCAAGGAGGTGGTGCTAGCAGTGAGGATGATGTCGTCGACGTACAACAACAAGTAGGCAAGAGACGTGCTGCGACGCAGGATGAAGAGGGAGGTGTCGCACTTAGAGGACACAAAGCCGAGGGAGTGCAGGAAGCGAGTGAATCAGAGAAACCACGTCCGAGGCGCCTGCTTAAGCCCGTAGAGGGCCTTGTGGAGACGACAAACATGTGTGGGAAACGAGGCATCCGCAAAACCGGCGGGTTGCTGGCAGTACACTGTCTCAGCAAGATCCCCGTGGAGGAAGGCGTTCTTGACGTCCATCTGCCGGATGGGCCAAGACTGGGCAGTGGCGATACTGAGCACCGCCCGGATGGTCGCTGGCTTGACGACGGGGCTGAAGGTTTCCCCATAGTCAACACCCTGCTGCTGGGTGAAGCCGCACACCACCCACCGTGCTTTATAGCACGCCAAGGTGCCGTCGGGGTGGAGCATGTGACGAAAGATCCACTTTCCAGTCACCACGTTAACACTTGCAGGACAAGGAACCAAAGACACCGTATCATTCCAAATTAGCGCATTAAACTCATCAATCATTGCGGCATGCCAATGCGGGTCCTTAAGTGCAGCACGGTACGAGGAAGGAATCGGGGAAATATCGTTCGCAACGTGAAGGTCAAGGACTTGTTTGGGCATAGTATAGCCGGTTTTTCTCCTGGTGCGCATTGGGTGTGGATTGGCTGGGGGTGACACGGGGGACGGCCCGTGGTGGCAACGGTAGGCTGGGAGGAGTCAGGGAAAAATGTGTCTGGGAGGGAGTAGGAAAAAGAGCAGAGCGCGCGACGGGCGAGGTGACTGAGTCAGGGGACGATCGTGGCGTAGCTAGATCGGGGGATAATCCCGAGCGCGAGGGACGCAAGGGTGGCGGGGTCCACGGGATCGATCTCGAGGGAGAATTGGGAGCAGGCATGGTGTGTCCCGAGGAAGAGGCGGGAGCGGGCGCGGGTGGAGGGGCGGGTTTGGCGACAGGCGGGTCGTGGCCCACGGCGGGACCGGGGGATGGTGACAAGTGGGACAGGCGGCGCGGGAGGAGTGGCGGTTAGCACATCTGGTGGAAGGTTGCGGTACGAGGTACGCAGGGCGGGGCGGATCAGATCGCCAGGTGGGGAAGGTTGCAGATTTTCTGTGGCTGTGGATCCGGGTGACATAGAGAAAGGGAAGGAGCTCTCATTAAATGTCACATGCCGGGAAATAATAACTTTTTGGGAAACTAAATCAAGGCAGCGATATCCTTTTTGTTCCCTGGGATAGCCTATGAAGACGCAGCGCACAGAATGAGGGGAGAGCTTATGAGCGGCCGTGGCGGAGACGTTAGGATAGCAAAGGCAGCCAAATGTTCGAAGGTGATTGTATGTGGGATGCACGCCATAGAGGAGGAAGTAGGGGGTGAAGTTATGGATAGCTCGAGAGGGACGTATGTTGAGCAACATGGTGGCTGTGTGAAGAGCCTCAACCCAAAAGGGCGGAGGTAGTTCGGCTTGGAGAAGCAACGTACGAACTACGTCATTTGATGTACGAATGTGACATTCGGCCTTCCCGTTTTGTGGTGATCTGTGGGGGCAAGTGAGCAGAAATGAAATACCATTGGAGGAGAAGTAGTCGCGAAGAGTTGTGGTGAGGAACTCCCCCCGTTGTCACATTGCACACAACGAATGAGCACGCCAAATTGGGTCGACACAAATTTGAAGAAACGAAGAAGAGTGTCACATGTTTTAGATTTTGCACAGAGGGGAAAAGTCCAAGATAAGTGGGTGTAATCATCCATAACAACAAGATAATATTTGTAGCCGGAGTAGCTAATAACGGGGGAGGTCCAAACATCACAATGAATCAAATGAAAAGGTGCGCTAGTATATGAGGTGGATGAGAGGAACAGTAGGCGTGTATGTTTGCCCATTTGGCATGCGGCACATAGAGGTGAGGAGCGTGCATCATTTTTACAAATGCGAAGAAAATCTAATGAGAGACGAGAAAATGAAGAAGAGCTAGGTGCCCAAGCCACCGATGCCACAAGTCATGCGTGGAGATGGTGAATGCAGTGGTGGAGGCAGCGCCGTTATGGTCGGAGGAGAAGGGGTACAAATCGCCATCACTGTTGACCCTCAGAAGAAGCTTCTTGGTGGCTAGGTCCTTCACGGAAAAGCCAAAGGGGTCAAACTCCACAGAGCATAAATTATCACGAGTAAATTTACGGATGAAGATGAGATTCTTGACAATGTTAGGAGATAAAAGAACATGTCTAAGGTAAAAAGGCTTAGAGGGAGATGGGCTGTACCCATAGCATGCACGGGTAGACGAGAGCCATTGCCAACAATAATATGACGAGAGTAAGGTGCTAAAAGGGGTTGACACGAGGCTAGGGTACCTGGATCGCCAGTGACCTGTGAGGCGGCGCCGGTGTCCATTATCCACTCCGCGTGGGGAGGCAAATCCGAGCCGTAGCTGGGTGCGGCGTGGAACATGGCAGTAGCGTCCCAGCCCTGTTGTGGGGCGGCGAAGTGAGCTGGAGGAGGAGGCGCCGTCGTGGAGTGGTACAGCAGAGGATACACCTATGTTGGAGGAGCGGGATGAGGACTGAGGACCCCGGCAGAGTTGGGGGGATCCATGGAGCGCGGGGCGGGGAAAGGGAAGCCCCATGGGTGCGAAGTACCCGAGCCAAGGCTGGGCACCAGCGCTACACCCGACATGGGCGTCACCACGACCATGGACGCGGCCGCGCCCGCGCCCGCCGCGCTGGTTGCAGTTGGCGCCGAGCTGGCCACCACGGCCACCGCCGCCAGCGGGGGCACCGCCACCACGGTCATCTCCATCCCGATCTACGCCGCGGTCGCCACCAGGGGCACCGCCTCGATCGCCACGAGCGTCATGCTGGATGGCAAGGACTTGGGCGCCCTCCGTGCGGGCGCGCCGGTCCATGGAGAGCTCAGCGAGGGCGGGACGAGAGCGCGCCTGGGCGAATGTAGGAAGGGGCATAGTTGACTGGATGATGGCCGCCTGCATCGTGAACTTGGCCCCGAGCCCATCGAGCATCTCCAAGGTAAGAGTACGGTCGGAGATAGGCGAACATCGGCAAGGGCAGTGGCGATGCCTTGCAGCCAGCGGCAGTACTCGCTGACGGTGAGGTCGCCGCACACACATGCCCAGAATTCTTGGCCGAGATGCATGGCATGTTCAGCCTCATTGGCGAGGAAGTATTCATGGAGACTAGTACAGATGGTGAAGGCGGTGGATCCGGCAGGGGTGACGAGGTCGAGGAGGTCGCCCTCGATCGTGGTGAAGAACCAAAGGACGACGGTGTTGTCGTCGTCGTGCCAGGCCGGGTCCTCCATGCGGCGAGCCGAGACGGCCCGGACGTGATCCTCGGCGTGGTAACGCGCCAGTATCAAGTTGATGTTGTTCCTCCAGCGTGTGAAATTGGTGCCGTCGAGCACGAACTTGAAGTCGATGACGCCATAGACGCTGGCCGGAAGAGGTGGTGGAGGAACGGAAGAGGAGGGTTGGAGGGCAGCCGGGTTGGGTGGGAGGGCAGCGAGGTGGAGACCCTTCGAGACAGGGGGGGCTCATCAGAGGCCGGAGCACGAGGGCACGTGATGTCTACTACGCAACTTT
>CBMN011749776.1:0-12469 GCA_000582825.1 Hordeum pubiflorum
CCCCCCCCGACTCTGTCTAGCTCCGCCACTGAGGAGGGTTGCACATCGATCACTAGGTATTTGGCCAAGACAGTAGACTAGTTGCACAATAGTTGTATGGTTGCTAGGTTGCAACCTCATAGGAAGTTGGACATGCTGCTCCAAAAATTAGTTTTGAAAAAAGTTGCACCACTCAGTACTAAAGTGGTACAATGCAGTACTAAAGTTGCACCATATAGCATCAAAATTGGCATTGAACAAAATTTGTCAAAACATACTCATTTGGGATCCGGTTTCAAAGATCACGCCACGACGAATCCAACGGTAAAAACGGATCTCTATTTGGACGCACGGTTTGAAGAATATGACTTCTAAAAATATTCAAAATCCGAAATACTCTTGTTCACATGAACATCAATTATACAAGGAATCTCCGTGAACAATCCATTTATATGTGTCATGTCACACATGAAAACAAAACTGCATGCGTGCATGTGTGAGAGTCCGATATCGCTAATTAGTGTGCACAACACTTTTTAGAATTTAGGTTTATCCTATATCATTGGATGGTTGGAGGTGAAGAATAGTTAACAAATAGTCAAGAAAACGTCGTGTGCATAGCATCCCGAAACAAGGGAGGAGGTTGCACGCTAGCTCTACTTACAAGAAAAAGGAGAGTGATGTTGTTGATTTTGTTGTGCGGAATGTTATGCCTTTTTTAGATAACACGCACGAGAGCATCCGGTTTTAAATTAATAAAGCCAGAACCGGTCGTAGTGACAACTTAAGTCAGCATATAACAAGTAACAAAGTTTTTTTTAAGGGGACGAGTTGCAACTCCTTTTGGAGCGCTGAAGACGGAACATACAGCCTGGCTAGTAGGAGATGAAGAAGTTTGATCATGTGGAGAATGGTCGCAGAGGCATATCACAGTCCTTCCTCTTCCTTAGAGTCCGTCAAAGCTGAAAGAAAATAGACCATTTGAAAATATAATTAGCACGATGCGACGGGATAGCCACTTTGACATTGCAAGTTTGTTACGAGTCGTCCAAAGCGACCATGCTAACACACTGAAGATTCACTAGGCCAACCGACGATGCTGCATGTGGCAGTAATTGAGAGGCCTAAGAATATCCGTTATCAAGTTAGCGTCCCGGTTCAGAACAAAGCCCTGATGAACACATCCCCAAAGAAATATGGCAGGTGCACACTGGAAAATATGTGGTTGGCGTTTTCCGGAGCTCCGTATAGCGCACAACACCCATCGCGAGGTACCTGTATTTTCCGGAGATCGATGGTAGATGGGAGACAATCGACATCGGCCTGCCAAAAGAAGATACAAACTTTCATTGGCACCCTAGCGGCCCACAGAGCTTTGGCGAAACTAACTTTGGGCCCACTAGCCAACTTAGCATACCCAGCTGATCGAGTCACGCTCTTCATTAATGGTGGTGTTCTGGATGTTAGCACACAAATTGTCAAAGTCCAGGGCTTCCTCCGGCGACAAAGACCTAAGGAACCCAACGACCACTCCAGAGGCAAAAATGTCACTAACAAAAGCATTAGGCTCCGCCGTAATAGAGAACATAGCAGTGTACATGTCATAAAATGGTTTGTCAAAATGGCAAGCTAACGACCAAAAATTGGTGTCAGTGTCGTTACCAATCTTAAATCTGGCTCCAAGGTTGAACACTTCCTTACATTTTTGGATCCCATTCCAAACTTTTGAGAGCCTCTTACGTCAGTAGCAAAGAAAGAACATGCCGAAAATATTTAGCTTTGAGAATACGAGCCCCACAACCTAGAATCGTTTTAAGACAACATCCAGATCCATTTGGTGATAAGAGCTAAGTTCATTTTCCTGGTATTAGTGGTCCCTAGGCCTCCCTCGACCTAGGCCTACACATGTTAACCCATTTGACCATGTGGTATTTTTTTTTGGCGTCGGTTTCCCTGAAGAACCGAGCGTGAACTTTATCACATTTGACATGGACACCCTCCCCATGAAGGAACAAACCCATATCAAAGGTAGGGATGGCTAAAGGCAAGCATTAGTAAGGGTTAGCCTAGCAGCCAAAGACATTAGTTTACCTTGCCAGGGATCGCAACGGTGAATAACATTTTGAACAATAGGATCCCAATCTGATTCGATGAGTGCTCTGTCGGTGCAAGGGAGGCCAAGGTAGGAAATGCACAAGGGAGGCCAAGGGAGACGCTCAGACTCCCATAACCCAACAAGAAAGACTTCACTTTTAGCCAAATTGATTTTTATGCCCGACATGGCCTCAAAACAAATGAAGATGATTTTAATTGTGGCTATGTTATGGAGGTCTAACTAGGAAAGAAGGACCGTGTCATCCGCGTACTGCAAGTGAGAAACCCCTCCCAGAATTAAGTGCGGCACCACAGCCTTGAGGTGACCGCCGTGGTCCAAAATATAGTTAGCATTAGTTACCGCCATGGTGGTGGTGTACTTACCAGCTCATGGTCTAACAAGTACCACCATGGTGGCAGATATCAAATTATGTGAAAACTTGTTGCATCATAGGATGACAACTACTTACTATGTTGTTTAGAAAATTGTTTAAAAAATAGCTACAATTGAGGGTGATGTAGTTAGCATCACGATGTAGTTAACTCGTAAGGAAAAAACGATGCAGTTAATATGATGGTTAGTTCTAGTAAAGTTCTTCCAACTACACGATACCAGCAAACATGTGAGCATAGTGAAGGTTGTTCCAAATACAAATCCAACGTTACACTATTTTGGCATATAACTTATGCTTTGTTAGTCCAATTCGTGATCATGGTTGAAATGAAAATCCATGGGGGGCTTATACATTTGGAAGGATTGAGAAAGTTAAGCTCGAATCCCAGGGGACCTTATAAATTTGAAAGGATGGAGAACACAATGCCACAACTTTGAGCCAGCGACGCATCATTCGTTACTCACTTTTAAGTTTATTTGTTGGTTCCTTAAAAAAAGATGAGCGCAAAATGGATGAGAAGAGAGAAACCATGAGAATTAGGAGACAAATACTGAGTAAATTAAAAAAGAAACACCACAACTGGAGACCCCAATTCAGAAACCATCTTTTTAAAATTAAAACCGTCATCATGGTGCTGATAGTTTTAAAAAAATGCTAATCTGTCACTGAATGCATGTTGATACCATTTCTGATGGATGGGGCCCGCTGTATGTGCTGACGTGGCATCAAAATTTGACACCATTTGGCTGGGCCGTTAAACTGGGGTAGGGCCCACCCGTCAGTGTGCGCCGTACACACACCTTCTCTCTCTCTCTCTCTCTCTCTCTCTCTCTGACATTCGGTAGAGCACCTTGCGTGCACTAGGCAGGACGCTACCATTGCCCGTCACCGCTGGCGCTCTGCCTCTGCACCCCGTGCGCAGCCGCCAGCTCGACCCGGCGCCGTCGTGCCGCCTGGCCCTCCCCGCAGCGTCGCGCCGCCCATCCTCACCCCCGGGCTGCCCCCGGGACAGCCAGGGCGCCACGGCCACATCGCTCTCGGTGAGCATGGGTTCGAGCGTCGCCGCCTTCGTCAGGGAGCCCGGCGCCGCGGAAGTGGCAGAGCACCGCGACCCCGACCAGGACGCGCGAGCTGCAACGGCGCGATGCCGAAGTGAGCCGAGCGAGCACGTCGCCGAAGAAGGGGCTCAGTGGCGAACGCCTCCGCGCGCGGGACGAGGGGCCCGGCCCGCACGCTGCCTTGGGGAGAGCTGCTTTGAGGCCGCCAGTGCTTGAGGATGGCAGCGGCGCTGCCCGGCCAGCGTGGCGCGCGGGCGGGCGGCAGAGCTCGAAGAACGTGTTGGGGGTGACAAGACCTTGCCGACGGCGTCGGTCAGGTGGCCTTCGACGCCGGTCGACGAACTCTGGCTGTGCGCCTGGTATGGTTGCGTGCGACCTGTTCGACACATTGCTCACAAAGAAATTCTGGGGGAGAGAGAGCGGTGTATAAGCTGACAGGTGGGCCCATATACACTTTACTGTTTGAGTCAAACAACGATTCGTCGTCAAATCAAATGATTATCGTTTTTTGAATACCGTCACAACAATGGTGGTGGTCTCTTGGAAAAGAAACGAAAGATGGTTGTTTTCTGAATTAGCGTCCCCAATTGTAATGGTTTCTTGCAATTTACTCAACAAATACTAGAGAGGCACACCCAATCTTGCATCTTATCATCAACCAACGATATGCTCCTTACAATCGAGATATATATTGTTTCTAGTATTACTAACATTACAGAGACACATTCTATAAAATGTCAAGAGACATTTTCTCGCTTCGAGACATTCTAAAAAGAAACATTATCAAGACATCGTACAACCAAGAAAATGGCCATACATCTACGTAGCATTGAGGATATCAAGAATTCTCAAATAATATCAACGGTGCAGCATTCCGCACCTTCAGTTCGCCGAAACAGAAAGAATAAGAGCATCACACGCTCTGATGATTCCCAGCCGAAAACAAGTCATGATTCACCAACCTTGGGAGTCATCCTCAAACTGAGAAAGATTGTACTTTTACAGTGCCAAGTTTACCAAAACGTTTCACTGTTAAAAGAGCTTTAAACATCAGATGGCTCTGCTACTTAGGAAGACAAACTTCCTTCCATCTCATTAATTAGATGGTACCTCTTGCAAAAGGAAATAATGGGCTCTGAAGAAATCCAATCATCTCACAATCCCACTAGTGCCTGTTTACAAATAATACGTGCATTGAAGAAATCCAATCTCACAATCCCACTAGTGCCCGTGAGGTCGTGAGATCCAACTAAGGAAAAAAAAATAAAGAGGACCTGTGAGACTTAATCACCTTACAGAAGAACAAGCTGGAAATACCCCTGCTGAGACACAACTTCTATACAGCAACAAAAGATACGTAAGCATATTTTACAAATAATACATGCATAATAGGGAAGCAATTTCCAAGTCATCTGCCTGTGTTGTTTACACATCGCTTCACCATCTCTCTATATATACCTATTACAGCTTAAGCACAAGACGCCGTCCAAATGAATGGCAAAACACGAATGTGATGGTGGCCCAAAATGCCAAGACGAATGAAATAGCACTGACCACATAGAGGATCGGGTCAGAATCATGAGTCACACTCACACTTCCTTTAGTACCATTCGGTGTCATGGGACCTGAACTTGGAGTGCATGATCTGAGGTTGTTGTTCCCTCTGCAACTGTCCATATCAAATGTGCTGAGCTGACCAGTGTCCGGTAGACATCCTGATAAGTTGTTGTATGCCACAGAAAACACCTCCAGTGATGATAGCCGAGTTATCTGCCTTGGTATCGACCCATTCAACCTGTTTTCTGATAGGTCTAAGCTCTCAATCTCGCTCAAGTTTGCGAAGGTTGAAGGGATAGAGCCAATAAAGAAATTGTTGGACAAGTTGAGAGACTTGATATGGCTCAAATTCCCCATCTCCATCGGAATCTCTCCCGACAGCATGTTTGCAGATAAGTCAATGCCAGACATGGACATGAAGAAGCTGTGTCCGTATGTGTATGGGTTCCCTTTAGTGGTGAAGGTGAAGCCCGGGAGCTCATAGTCATTGCTATATGAGAAGCCCATATCATCGAACACACCAAACCCCCCTCCAAAGAAGTAACCGGAGGTTCTGGGCCAATAAAATGTATGAGCTTCAAGTTCAGGGTCTTCAAATGGGATGCCACCAATACACCGTGGTACAGAAAACGAGAGTCTGTTATGAGAGATATCAATTATACTCAAGTATTGGAGACGACAGAGATTTGATGAGATCTGTCCCTCAAACTTATTTCTGCCTAACAACAGTAGGCTGATTTCAGAAAGATATCGTGTCCACTCAAGGTTGCCTGTGAACTGATTGCGGCTGAGATCCAAAGCTGTAATGAAGGAGCTGTTGAAAAATGCATTCGGGGAGCCTGACAGTGAATTCCAAGATATACTCAGAAACCGGAGTGGTAATGTACTGCGGCAGTGTGGTATAAGCCCTAGGAAATAGTTATCCGATAGATCTAACAGCCGAAGACTTGTTAATTTACAAATTTCTGGATGAATGTCACCTGTTAAACTATTTCTAGCTAGGCTCAAAGCTTCCAGTGAAGGAAGATTCCATAATGAAATGTCCAGTGCTCCTGACATATTGTTACCATGTAAATCCATGATTTCGACATTACCAGACAGATTTCTAGGTAGAGTACCATCAAATTTGTTGTTGTCAAGGTATATTGCTGCCGCTGACAAGTTACTAGCCCCATCAAGTATCACACCCCCGAGGTTATTGTTTGAAAGCTTCAATATATTCAAAGCAGAACAATCAGTGAATAAGCAAGATTGTACCTGTCCTGCAAATTTATTATTTGATAGATCCATAATTTCAATGCTGCCAATGTTGCACAATGAAGATGGCACAACTCCAGATAAATTATTACGAGAAACATCAAGAATCCTCAGTTTTGGAAACATTGAACTCATATTCGCCGGCAGCTGTCCTTTAATACGGTTCAGAGATATGTTCAGCAGTTGAAGATCAGTTTGGTTTTGCCAAATGGGATATAGTGATCCAACTAACGAGTTATTCGAAAGATCCAGGTAAGCTAGTGTCGCTTCATTTATTAACAGAAAATTAGGCATGCTTCCTGGCAAATCATTGTTGGACAAATCAAGAAATTCCAGATGATGTTGTGTGCGTAGAAAATGTGGGTCTGTAAGCATGCTTTTATGAAGGTAACACCAAGAGAGCTTTAGTGTATTCAACTGAAATTTAGGTACCCAGCCATGCATTTTCACTTGAACAAGCAAATCAGTGTTCCTGGACAGATCTATTTGTTTGAGCTTTGTACAGCTTCTTAGCTAGAAGAAATCAAATTTACCGCCTATCTTGTTTTTGGATAACCTGATAGTTTGAAGCAGTGAGGAAAACTTCCAAGATGAGTTTATAGGTATAAGTCCTTCAAAGTGGTTTTCTGAAAGAAAGATCCAGATACTCAAGGCGTGGAAGGGCAAATACGGATGCTGGGAGGCTACCACTCAATTGATTGGATCCCATATGCAGTTCTCGCAGGTTCTGGAGTTTTTTCAAACCTGACATGTATACATGCTTTAGAATAAGTACGGCACAAACTGAAAAGGAATGTTAAACCTATTTGTTTCAGCACCTGTATTCTGTAGCGCCCCACTCATGTTGTTTTTGTTGAGATTTATGACCTCCAGTGAAACCAATTTACTGACTGATTCTGGGATACTCCCTATGAAACTGTTATCACTGAAGTTGAGATATTTGAGCTTACTCAATACTTGGAGACCTGAGGAATTGTTCTATCCCAACTAAGATTTTTGCAATCAAACGTAGTGGAAGAATAAAATGGATTTGCAAGCATGCAACAGAAGCCACCTACCGTCGAAACTTTGTAAACAAGCAAAATTTCCAGAGAAATCTAGCAGCTGAAGCTCCCGGAACGAAGAAAAGATTCTCAAGTTCAAGTTCCAGCATGCAACTTCCATAGCTTCAGTTGATGTAGAACCATCACTATTATGGATAGGGATTGACTGGTAGATCGAGAAAAGGTCGAGTCGCGGTGTGCGGTGGAGAATCTACTAAGGGGGCTTTAACAGGCTCAAACCCCGCTCCCCTCCAACTTTGTAAAATTAGTTTTTACTATTAGTCTAAAGGCCCAACCCACCATTTGTCAGTCCAACCCAACATATATAGGCATCATAGGTAGCCCAGCCCACCGTCAATTTTATTTGTAGATTCGCCACTGGCCGTGTGCTATTGCCGCACATGATCCTTTCCCAAGAGGAGCAGTCATCACCGTGTCCCCATGAACCGGGAATCTCAGACTTTGCGCTCATGAACCAAGAGCTAATATCCATGAGGGCCGCCCTTTCCTCCATGAAGCAGCCTGAAGAACTCAGAAACATGGAGTGCACTACAAGTAGGACTAGGGACAAGCATCCACTTGACAAGTAGCAGCCCATTTCAAAGAAAGAAGCCTTTACTGTATCCCTTGTGTTCTAGAGGAAAAAAATTCGGTGGAGACCGTGTGCAGGCTTCCTCCCGTGCGTACCCGATCGCATCTGCTGACACGTGTATGTTCAGGACATCCCATGGTATCCCTCGTCTCAGCCGCTCCACGCTTTCCCCTCGGCTTGCGCGCTGACGCTCAGCTCCAATCGACACCATCTCGGCTCCTGGAAGAAGAGAAGGATGAGGATAGTTAGCACGAATCACGATGCATAAATGCCTGGTTGGATAAGGGGGTGTTCTGAAGCCTATGCTCTATAATATGTTTTCAAGATGAGTCGGCTCAGGCGTGCTCCTTTCCTTTCTTCTCCCAGTCGCTCGCTCCGTTCGTCCGCCGCCGCCGCAATCGCCCCCGTCCTCTGCTTCCGCAGTTGCCTCTTCCGCCCGCCCCGCCCCCTCGTCCGCCATAGGGTAGAGCGACAGCGGCCGTCGGCCACACGACGCAGATGGGGTTTTCAGTTCCTTCTCCCTTCGGCTTTCCCACTGATTCTTTTCGAGATTTATGCAGTAGATCTGTCCATGGCTGGGGTTGGTTAATTGATTTGCATTTATGTTCTACTTCTATCGTTCTTGCTGATGAACTGCTGTTGTTGTATAGTGTTGCATCAGGAGACAAGCACTGCCCCTGGTATGGTTACAATACATGCAAGAGATAAAATTGTCCATTATCTCAATTTTATTGAGTTCTTTAAAGAGGAACCTATGTGTAGAATTTACAACATTGCGGTTTGCATGGACAGCCGCATGTTGGCTCGAAGGTTTACATGGATAAAGGAAAATATTAGAGTAGATTTCAGCTTAGGGCAAAGAAGATGGCAAAAGTATAGAATGTGTTCCTTTGCAACAACTAAAACTGACAATATGGACTCCCTGGTTTCTTAGCATGTTACAGTTTTGAGGATACGAATTTTATTTCACTGACATTTTATTTTCTTTTGCCCTGTATAAAGTCAATTTGAGGAAAACCTTGACTAGAGTGACAAGGTGTTTAAGCCTGGTTGGAAGGACATCAATCAAAGTGAGCTCGAGGCCAAGATATAAAAGGTTTCTCAAGATTCTACTCTTGGCCGAAGTATGAAAGCATATATAATCCAAGCAGGGTGGCCATCTTTGACGTCAACGGCGCCCTCCCTAGAAGCGGGAGCCTTGGCGATGGAAGAACAAAGGGGAGGCTTCCTCGCTGCGCAACAAGGAGGCTCCACCCTCTGTCTCCTAGACGAAGGCCCTCAAGTACACAACATCGTGGAAACCATTGGACAAGATGGAATTATTGCTGATTTCGTCCAACTTTTAGATAGGCAAAATGTCAAGTCTTGCAACTTTGGAGTTGAATTTTAGACACATGTTGTAGGAATCTAGAGTTGATCTCTCTCTCTCTCTGACAATGTACAATGTATCTTTCTATCCAACATATTTATGGATGATTTGAAATCTTCAATCTGATGGTAAAAAGTCTGATTGTTTCTCTAATCTGCTATACATATAGAAGTACTTTTAATGTCTTTTTATCCATATAATCAATATTCCAAATAAATACATTTTTTGGAAACTTCAAAACTGAGCTACAACTTTATCAAGGATATTATTCTTGTCTTTTGACTAAGTAGGCTTAAACTTTAACTCAAGTAGAAGAACACAATCTGTATGAAAATTCAGACAATCTTCCTCCATTGTATTTGTAGCTTCCTAACATGAAGTACAAAATCATACAAATTTTACTCGAGCAAGAACCTTTTCATTTTATATTACTCTATAAATATTTTTGTCTTGAGGAAACCTCATTAAGATGGCTAAGAGCAAGACTCAACTATGAAGCATGCCAGCCTTTTTGGACAACCAACTTGGAAAGTACATATCTTCTAAACCAGCAGTCCACAAATCTTGAAACTTGATCCTATAACCCAGTCTACAAATAGCTCATTTCATACATTGTACATTGACATTTCAACCTGACAATAAGAAATCTCTCTACATGCATAATTTGATCACAAAATAATAATTCTCTACACTATTTGATCACTACATCAGCAGGCTTGATCCACAATGTCTCCCTCTGATAGGTGAAGTTGCAACTAGTTGGTGGCTTGGAGAACCCAGACTGGACACAAGATACCTTCTGCAAACCATAAGTTCGACCATTTTCTGGACCAACAGTAGCATAAATCACACCTTGAACCCATAGCAGATTTCTTCGCACTGTTCACTGCAGTGAAAAGCTGTCACTTAGAAGGAAGTTCACAAGTAAGAATATTTACATACGTATTTTGGTCATGTATATGATTAACTTGTGCTTCTAATTGTCACCTTCTGCCATTAAGGGTGACAACTTTTTCTTTCAGTGAACGAATTATGAGATCTTGACTTTGCTTGTTTACATTTCCGATAACTAATATCATTTTCACGGTTGTGTCTATCATCTAAACTGGTTGATACAATGCACAGATAAATAATAGATCTACATCTTCCAAACATTATATATGGTGCCAGGCCCGTTTAGCAATCGTGCTGCTGGGCCGGCCCGTTAGGCACGGCCTGTTTGGCCAGGTATGCTGTAAGGTAGGAGCCGATCCGAGCCGAGCCGAGCCGGGAGCCGCGCAACGCTTGGGAACTGATGCGGAGGTGATGATCCGTACGATGCTGAGCTTGTCCACGTGGCGCGCATCAAAGGTAGGGCTGCACAGGATGAGGTTTGGAGCGGGTCTCCACCGATTTTTTTTCCGTTCTAGAGTGTAGGTTCGAGAGCATGATGCCTGCCTATTCTTCTGCTCTTTGTGGTGTTTATTTATATTTGGCTATCCGAATACTATACACTTGTTTAGTAAAAAAAGTTTTGGTATGGTCAAGGTAGGTATACCTGAACAACAATTTTAGGGGTGATATACGTCGACCATATATATCTCCGACGGGAAAGATCAAAACTTATCAGTGGCCGGATCGAAGAGGTCAACATCCGACAAAAAGATGACTTGACGAAAGAAGAGATCTAAGGCCAAACCACAATTAATAGGCCGGAGTCAGCAGCGCCCACGCCGCCCTCTTCTCGATCTAGACTTGTAGATCAACTATGTCCTTCCGCACTAGCCTCCCAACCGGCTGGATCACGGCCGAGTCGTGCGGATCAGCTCCACACATGCCTCCCAACTGCGCCACCATTGAACAAAGACCACGAACGACGGATCTAGGCGGGAGCCCACCGCGATCCGCCCCCGTCGAAGACGACGAGGTGTAGAAGTTGTCGCTGGCTATCGCCTGGCCAGGGATGCCGCCCTGCCCGCTTCCCTCAACTACCTTCGATGTGGGCGCCCCAGCCACCCCAAAAAACAATCCACAGCGAATCGCCGATCCCGGGTGCCTTCGACAGCGCGGCCCGCCACCACCGCGATCCACGCCGGCGGCAGCGGCGACGGGAGAGCCTTCCGTATGCGCTCGAGGCAACGCTACAGGTTTCTGTCCTGGTATCGCCCTGGGGAATGATACGAGAGAGAGCGATTAGTCACAGTTTCTACCCTTTGGCTACTGAAATAAATCATATGGAGATGATACCCCAATTGTGCATGTTGTGATATAAAATTTACACTTTAATTGAAGTGACGATGGAATTTTTGATATTGACATCCTCGTATAAGGTCTGCTTTGTCTTTTTTTTTTCTAGGTCCCACGAATAAGCACATGTAGTAATCTATGCTGATGCAATGTGATTGTGGCCCGCCGGCTGGAGTTTTTTTTAGAAGCCGTCTGGAGGTGTTGAGGGAAAGGACAAAGGTCGTGTGCAAAGACAATACGGAGGAGATCACATCCACCTACTTTGGTCTGTTTGTGTTAGTAGATAGCTTCACCTTGATTAACGCAGCTACATCGTGTCGCTCGAGAGGCCAAATCTAGCCCCAACCCTAGCCAATGTCCAAATTTCCTCCCTCCGTGCCATCACTCCCCATCGCGCACAGCTCAGAGCTCGTCGTCCGCCTGAGCCATGGACCGACAATGGATCACCGTTTACTCAATGCTCACTTTAATCGCCAGTCAGAACTTCTTAAGGAGATCCAGGCGTGACACGAAGCTTAGATTGCAGCCGGCCTACCTCCGGACTCACGGGAACAGGAGGAAGAGGAGGACACAAAGCAGCAGGCGCCAGACGCGACCATGGAGGACGCGGAGCTAGAGGAAGTATTGTTTTTTTTTAGCAACATTGGTTTTTTTTCTGAGGCAAAGAGGAAGTATTGGTATGTCACCTTGAACAATGGATGAACAATGACGACAAAAAAAGCACAGAGTGCACAGTGAGGTACGTGGGCCTGGCCCATCTAGCCCAAACTAACGGCATTTTTGTGGCCAGTGGCCCTGTTTGGATACTCTAACCTTGGTTAGAGTTAGAGTTAGTTTCTAACTCTAGACTAACCCTAAACTAACTCTAACCAAGGGCCTGTTTGGATCACAGGGTTAGA
>CBMN011749785.1:0-10452 GCA_000582825.1 Hordeum pubiflorum
TGTTCCAATGACATTGTGTTCTTTGTTTGGCCTCTCAACCAACATCCACATTTTGTTGCATTCGAAGTTCTTCAATACTTTAAAATATTTTATGATGGGTTTGGCAAAGTATAGAGCATTGTGTCATGCTGCTTTTGAGTGTGGATTGGTTATTCAAACTGTTCTTCCTTCTTTTGCGGTACGGTTTACCTCGCTAAGTCACCAACACCTTGTAAATTCCTCTTTTTCGTGCATATCCAGATTTATCCCACACTCACATCTCTTTATTTTATTTAAACCTATATATGATCCTGGAGCTCGGAGACTATCATGCTTGGCAACTCAACATCTTAGTGATAGAATGTCCATTAGGCCATAGTTTTAAAGTAATATTTTTTGGGGATAGAGATGCCTTGGTGATGGAGGATAATGGGGCAAAAGTCTCATGGTGTGGTGTTGCAAAAGTAAAAAAGGTGTAAGGACGTGGTTGTAGTTGGAAAGGGGTAAAGGAGTGTGAATCCATCTACAATGTGGCACAATGCTGAAGTGCTAAAAGTTACACTTTAGTTGAGACCATTATATATGTACTAATTTATCAAGAGTGTGCAGTTTATTTGCAGCTCATATAATTTCAGGACATATCTGATTTTAATTTATCAAAGCAGGTAAGTGTCGATTCATGGTAATAATGAAAATGTTGCAGCATTGCTCCCTTACACACACTGCATGATGTGTCCACGTGTTTAGCCAAAGAAGAGGAAGACGAATATGTTAAGATCATAGGGTAACATGTAGTTTGTCATGACTCGTATAAATTCGAGAATATTTGGTTTGGCTGAAATTGATCAAACTATGCATGTGTTGGTTCACGGTAACATGTTTGTTATCATAGAGACGTTGCAACAAACATTACCTAAAGTTAGCTTCAGTACATACTACATGGTGTGTCTATGCAGTTTAGGCAATGAAGATAGTCCTCATATGGTAGGTAGGATACCCAACAATGTACACATGTGCTTAGCTATATGCCACGATCGCACAAATTTCATGTTGCAAGATGAATGGCTTTGTACCGTCTTGATTTGAAATCATTTACCCATTCCTATCTGCCCGCCTCACATAACGTTCAGCTCCATTCTCAACGGCTCTTGCACCATATTCCTATTTAGAGCAAGTATAATAGCTGTTACTCAGTAGGTTGCGAGGAATTCACATCAGCAAAATACGAGCTGGAGGAGATAAAAGGGAGGAGAGAGAGAAGGGAAAAGGCTCTTCGTCGATCGCCCGGCTACAACAGAAGACATGATAAACTTGTACCCGTCTCCACCCCGATGCGAGCACTAAAGGCAGCGCTTCCGACCATCTATGTCTCCCCTCCTCCCGCGCACCAATTTTTTCTCCCCCTCGCCCAAAATCACCTATTGTGTGCCAAATCAAAGCTTCAAAGCCTCCAAACCGTCCCTAAATCTCGATTTCCTGAACCCTAGAGTTGTCGCCCGGCGCTGCAGTTCAAAAGAACGCATGCGCCGATGCCTCATCTCGTCCCACTGCTGTCCTAGCCTATCCTACGGGCACGCCATCTTATCCTGTCGCCGACCTGCCCTTCAACACACGGGCGACAGGCTTGGATTCCTCCAAGACCACCACATCCTATAGAGGCCTGCTGGCTCGCCCGACCGCAAGGCTCAATACAAGTCGACTTATTTTAAATACACGTTGAATATTTTGTGTATGTGGGTTGAACATTTTTAAGTACACGTTGAACATTTTACAAATACATGTTGAACATTTGCAAGATGCACATTGAACATATTTTTAATCCTCTTCCCCGAACGTAGTGACCAAAGTCTGGTAGCTGGTGGAGGGGAGATCTGCACTCAAATCGAAGGGAGCAAGTAGTCCCGACTCACAGCTAGTCAGGAAAAACAAGGGTTCTAAGCTCGCGTCCCTTCATGAGTAAGAGCGAAAACCCCCTTGTCCTAGATTCTAGATTGCTTCAGCAGAGTCATCGACTGTATTCCTGGATAGGGGGACATCCCCGCTAGGGCGTATCGACCCGATACTGAAGGACTTTTCCTAGCCTCGAAGAGTAAATAAAAGGCATGACTAGCTCGATTGAGGGACTACTTGAAACCGTACACGTGAACATTTTCAAACACAAGTTTAAACATTTCTCCGAAGATGTTAAGAACATTTTGTTTATGGGTTGCAACATTTTGTGAACGGCACAATTTTTTTAAAAGCTTTCGTGCGAACAAACTTTTACATTTCATGATCTTTTTTCCTTCAAATGTAGCAAAATATATTTTTAAATGCATGAACATTTTACAAATTTCATATTAATATATACTAAAATAAATAAATAGATTGACCATGTATAAAATGACACCATCATATTTATTTAACAAGACAATTTTATTGCAATGTCTTTCTACTAATTTTGTTGACACACACTAAATGAATTTCATAGTCAAAGTTGTGTGATGAAGACCAAAAAAAATCAAGCATGCCTTATATTTTTGGGAAGCCTGGAGTTTTTTTTTTCAAATGTCATGAACATATTTTTCGAAATATTTGAAAATAAATAAATGTCTCAAACATTTTTTGAAGAGTATGAACACTTTCTAAAACTGGGCGAAGAACTTTATATATTTAATGGATATTTTTAATGAACGATGAATATTTTTTGAAAACTTAAGTAAATTAATTTTTGAAATATGTATGCATAAATATTTCGAAATATGTTAAAAAAATTAAGACAGTGAGAAAAGAGAGCAGAAAAAGAAACAATTGGAAGAAACTAACTAACATGACACTACTGGCCGGCCCACTACACATTATGCTTGAGGTGAGGAGAGGCATAGTCGCGCCCTCAAAGTGGGGTGCAGCTATACCTTACCCTTAGGGAGCCCGTGTTTGATGCTTATTGTGTCAAGTAATCGGTCGGATGCACACACGTCCTTAGACTAGACCGGCCCATGTGTATAGCGAGCCGACATAAACAAATCTATCTATATCTATTAAGAAGAAACAATGTGTTTCTCCTAAATTTTGGTCCATAACACACATTTTTCGCCCTGAAGTTGAAGTGAATTACCCACCATGCCATTCATAAGTCGGAGGAAAAAATGTTTGGTTCATAAAAAGGTTCGGTGGCCCACCTGACGTTCGTACTTCCCTGGCCCAAGGCCCAGGCGAGGCATCATAGCAACAATTCATTACCTAATTATTTAAAATTAATCTTAACTTGTTTCCTTACATTGAATTTCACCAGTTTATACACGTGTGTAAGTTTCTAGGTAATCAAGAAGGGAACCAATAACCAGATTTTATAAGGCGTGAGCATCAGATTTAATCCTAAGGGAACCAAGGAGAGGCAGAAAGAAATTAAATCTGCGTGAGGAAAAGCAGTGCACCTTGGTGGGCTAATTAAATGAAATTTATGACATGCACACTCTAATGGGATTGAGAGGAAGACCCCGATTTAAATGGGAATGTGAGCTCTAACTGCGAGATGAAGAAAGACCCCGAGGGAGAGAGAGAGAGAGATACCCGACTCAAATGGAATTATGGGGCTTTGTAGCAAAGAAAGAAAGACGTACAACCCGATTAAATGGGATTGTGGGCCTTCTAATGTATGGTTGGGTGGGCCGGCGATGTTTGTATGTTGTTTCGTTTCCGTTCTCAACAGAAAAACAAAGCAAAAGTTGTTACATGCAAATAAGTTGCTTGGATTGTTGCCGCCCATGCAACAATTTTTCCAATCGAATTATTTTTCATTCCCTCCTATCACTATCTACCTTCATTGTTGAGATTTGTCAGACAGGCTTGACAACCCGAAGCGGGAAAGTACATTTAAGGATTAAGGAAAATAAGTGTTCCTTACCACTCGTGTTAAGGCTTCTTCCATGACTAAGGCGTAGTTGATAATGATTTTCTTTTAAATCTAGCATGAGCCTTTTTGCCGCCGTCATGCCGCTTTGGTGGACTTATTTTCTACGAAAACATGCTAATTTTCTCTTCCATTGCAATATACGAGCATTTGTGATAATACCTACTAATAATGGGATTAGTGCTTCTAGCCGTCCATCGGAAATTTTGCATAAAGCGTCCAGTAGTTTCGGTTAATCAATGCACGCTCTTGTTTTAAGTCTTCAACAACAACAAAATATTAAAAAAAAAACATCCTTGTAGTTTTGTTTAATCAACCAAGAGCCTATTTTAAGTGTTTTACAGAGAAAATCTTTTGTTTTTCAGAAACTATGCTACAATTTTTGGTAATCAACCCGCGGTCTAGTTTTAAGTGTTTTAATAGGAACACGTTCTTTTCCTGGGCTTGGACCTTACTTTCTATAGGTCTGAACCCAGATAAACGCCCAGGCGGGAAGATATAGCACCAATTTGTTGCCTTTTTTCCAAAAAAAATCCCGCCTTGCTCATTTGCACTGAAACCCATCAGTTTATATATGGTTGTGATTTACTAGGTAATCAAAAAGGGAAGCAATAAAAAGATGGGAACAAAGGAGGTATAGGTGGAGAGAGAGAGAGAGAGAGAGAGAGAGAGAGCAACTTAAATGGAATTGTGTGGGCATGCCTGTTGCTCATAGGAAGGAATTAAAATAGATTATGTGAGGATTGCATAAAAATTAAGAAGGACATGGACGCTCTAATGGAATGGGATTGAGAGGAAGACACTGGTTTATAAAAGTGGGTTGTGTCTGCATGGATATGAGATAAAGAAAGACCCTGACATTAAAAACAAGATAAAAGATCCATGGGTCATGTGGCATCAAATAAATAAAAACATACTAATAGAGAAATAATCGATTAGATGTTGGTTAACCGGCGACGATTGTATGTTGTTTCATTCCCTCCAATCATAAAACCTCGCCATGCGCTTTTTCTCCCGTCATGTCACTCCGGTGGCCCTTTTGGTGGACAAGTCAATTTCTCTCTGATTACATTCACGACATTTGTGCTAGTATTTTAAAAAAATAGAACATTTTCTTTCAAATTATGAACACTTTATAATATTGTGACTATCTTTCAAAAACAATAATATATTTTTTCACATTTTAACTTTTTTAGAAATCCGATTTTTTTATACGCCGACATTTTTTCTAATTTTCCATCATTTTTGGAAAATATAGATTTTTTCGTAAATTCATTTTTTTCAAAATTGTGAACATCTTTCAACAATTTGATTAGTTTTTGAAAATTCTATTATATTTCAAATCTATGAATATTTTTTTTATATCAATCTTATACAAATTTGAAGAAAAAGCTCGAAACAAAATTTTAAAATAAATCTGTGAAATAAACCGGCAAAGAAAAAACAGGAAAAAGGAAAACAGTGGAGAACCTTGTTGGATGATCAGGAATCTTAGGCTATGTACAAATTGGCTGGCCCATTTACACTGCTCACTTTCTCGTCCGTGCTTAAGGACACCTATCAATGGGTCAAATAGGAGCCTTAGCAGAAAGGAGCACCACCCCGCCTACTACAGAATTCCCTTATTCATTTTTAAATTTCCTTATTTTATTTCTGTTTTTAATTATATGTTTATTGTTATTATTATTTTAATAATTATATTATTTTCCATTTGTATTGTACTTCATTTTTATCTCTTTTTCCCCAGATTTCCACTTATATTTACAGTATTAATATTTATTTACGATTTTTCACATTTTTGTCAATTGTATGAATATATTTTATAAATTTTTAAAATTTGTGAACATTTCATTTTAGATACATGAGTAATTATTTTAAAATATATGAACATTTTTAATTGTATATTAGTAAAAAAAGAGCTTTACATGCACCATGAAATAGTTTTGTGATCATATAGGATTTTTTTCAAGCATAGTGCTCAAAATTTATTTAGTATTCATGAAAAAAAAACTCTCAAACTGCAAAAGCAAATTTGAAAACCCGATGAAACTTCTTTTCGTTGATTCATATATGCTGTTTTTCTAATCTAAAGCTTGATTGCCGCGATTTCTTATTCCGTAGAACATGGTATCATGACGTTCTCTTTGAACAAGCTTGCTCTCATCGGATATGAGTAAATGATTCATACCCTGCTGATGCTAAGTTGGCAAGTTATAGAGGGGAGGAGCTTGACTTGGTAGTAAGTGAATGTTTGCCATATTTTAACCGGTAAACAACGTCTAAGATGAGCCGCATGCAGGAAACACGCGATGCAGTAGAAACACGAAAAGAATGCAACAGAAAAAGCTGTTCAGTCAAATTCGTGAAAAGAAAATGTTAGCAAAAGCCCTTTCTTTACGAAGCAGCCTGTGTTTCTGTTCCATCGTTCATTCCAACGCTCCCTCCGATCCCAACTTCACTTTACACACCACAAGCTTGTGATTATCACTTTGACTAGGCAAATGATCTGCAATCTTATATTACCATCACTCAACTCCAACTCGTTGAAAAACTGATATATTGCTCAACAGCGACACATCCATCACGATTCACCATCAGCATCAGCAGTGCACTCCATCTCCAAGCCGGAGAACGACGGAAAATGTACAAATCTGGAAAACGAGACATTGCCTCTCTCTCTCTCTCTCTCTCTCCCCGGCCTCACTCAATTCCTTCAGACACACAGCTCGGCCCGCTGCACCGTCGCACGCGCGATCTCCGGTCAGCTGTCGATGCCATAACCGGCGAAGACTGTTGCGACGCCACAGTGCACGTAGTACGCGCGCCCTGCGATCTTCGGTCCCGCGCGCGAGCGACATGCATGTTGAGTAACAGTCCTTGCGTGCATGATCGAATCGCATGTGCATGCATGCAGGTCGTCCGTCTCTTTGCCGCTGCGTGCATGGCAGGGTCGCAGTCGGACCACTTCCTTCAAAGTCAGTCGCAGTCGATATGCCATGGCATGGCGCATGCGATGCGAACCCTCGCGTGGCCTGCGCTGTGCAAGCGTAAGCCGGCGTGCACGTCCGTACGTACGTGCGCTGCGGCAGCGGCGGCACTGTAGGTGAGGAAGATACCGTTTGTCCGTCGTCTACCTTTGTTGTCATCGTCGCTGTGCTCTGAGGCCCCTGACTGACTTTGCATTCAACATGGTGTTTCTGTTCCACCTGCTTCTCATCAGCGTTGCATGCATTGCAGGCAGCAGTTACAGAATGCAATGATCATATACACGCGCGTGTAGATTGGTTCGTCTGATCATCTCGCTAGTCGATCGCCATGCATGCATGCATCCTTGTTCGCATAGTCGGGTTTAGTTTTTTCATGGTGCTGGTGCCAATCGAATGGAATCCGGCGAAGTGAGATTGCTGTGGGATATGCCTGGAGAAGCACGTACGGGTGGGGCGAGGAGATAACTGTAAAGCGTGATGGGTACTACGCAGTGCAGTGCCCTTTGGGCTTTGGTGGGCATGGTGGACACGAGCACGAGCGAGCAGGAGGAGCACGGGCAGTGGGCCGGATTCCAAGGCGGTTGTCAATGATGGCCACTCGATGCGCTTATCAAGGCCGGGGGCCCGGCCGGAGCTTTTTGCAGCAACAAAAATGGTGGATGCAGGCCGCAGGGACGGGCGCAGGGGAGAGAGAAGGAGAGATAGAGAGATGTGGTTGGATGGGACAAAAGGGTAGAATGGCAGAGCGGGGCGCGTGATCCACAGTGCCAGACGTACAACTCGTGTTCGGACGGCGTAGAGCACCTGCGTAGCTACTCGGTAGACCGATCGCTCACACGAAAGAGGCTTTGTACATGTCCTCCTCCTCCTCCTCCCTATCTATACACTAGAGGCTTTAGGACACGAGAGGAGAGGGGAGGTAGACGGAGATGTGGTGATTTTGTTTGAGATAGTGGTACATTTCCAGCATTTTACTCGCTCCGTGTGGCGTAGGTACCTTGACCTGAGCATGCTTGCTCTGCTCTTGCCGTTAGAGAGAGGCCGGCCGGGCGGCCGGGGGCGGCGGCTGCAAAGCTGCAGAAAAGATAAAGAAGACAGAGCGGGAGGGACGCTAGCTTTGGCCAAAGCTCGGAGCGCAGATCCTGTCTTGACTGCCTCCTCGCCCCACGGTCAGTCGCCGCCAGAACGCCCAAGCACGCCGTCGCACTTGCTTCGGTTCCAGCGGCTTCCCACGCTACCGTGTACTGATATGGAGTAGTACAAGTTTCTATAGCATCGACAGATTTTTTACGCGTGTTTAGGGCATCTACGGCCGCGATGGTATAATTCGTTCCCTCAAATGTTTACGGACATTCAGACGCGTTCACGGACACACTGACCGGCAAGTCATAAATTTTCAAAAAAAATTGTGAAACCTCTCGACTACAGTACAGTTGTAGCATCAGAACTCACGCACTAACACACACCACACTCACACCACACGCACGCACGCATACCCCTAGTGCGCAAGCTAGATCTACACACATATACTATATTCCGCGCGAGTATATAACTACAGGACAGAGCCCTGACGGCAACGGGCACCACATTGCAATACAGCCATTAAACAGCAGGCGCGAAAGAGGAACAACTGATCGCACACGGAACAGCTGGATTAATTAGGGGATAAAGACCCCCCGGTGAGGCACGCAGAAATTCGTCCCCGAAGGGGATCAAACCCATGCGGGTTGCCTGGCCATTGCCGAGGCCAACCACCCGAGCTACGATCGGTCCTCTTAAATTTACATTCTTACTATCGAGCTCCTCAATTAGCATACTTTAATTCATACAAACTCATGCAACAATGACGATGCATTATACACATCGTCTGGCTACTACGTACAACATGTTATCGGACTACCAAAATTTGACATGTTTGATTATGATGGACAAGATCATCAACCGTTGTCCTTGCCCTTGCCCTTCCCGGCGTCATTGGTGTCCTTCTCGCGGAAGTACCGGCCAAAGACATAGTACGGATTGAGCCGGATCTGTTCCTTACCGGAGCTGTTCAACCCGTCGTTGTCCTCCTTCTTCTCCTTGGATGGCAGTCCAACCATGGCACAAACCGTCCGATTCTGCTCTCGGATGAGGGCGCGTGCGTTCCTCCGCTGCCGCTTCTGTATAATTCGGACGCAGATGGCTTCCTCCTTTGCGGCCGCCCGCGCCGCCGCATCAGCTGCCTTCGCCACCGCCATGTCGGCAGCGAGGCGGGCCTCATCCTCCTTCACCCTCTCCTTCCCATGGTGGGCACACCGGTCCCGGTGGGACTCATACCCCGCCGGACCGGTGATGGGGAAGGGGAGATTTGAAGGCTCCCGGGACTGCAATGATTCAGCCCCGAAGGATCTGAGCGCCCGATGCGCCGACGCTATGGAGTCGCGCTAGGCAGATCCCGCCGTCGGTCGGGCGCTGTCCTCGCAGGAGCGACGGAGTGCAATGTGGACTGTCACTGCCTCCTCTAACCCCCATGGGACCACACCCCAGTCGACGAATCCGGACTGGTCGGAGTCAGATCCGCTGCCTGCCATGCCGGAGAAGGTCAGAGATCGCCGAACGGGAGTCTAGGTGGCGGAGTGGAGTGGATGGGAGTGGACTACTATCAAAAGAGCCCGTGCATAGCAACAGAAGGAAAGAAAATAGAGCGATGCTATGCAACGATAATTTTTAGACAATTCGCTCATTACAGTTAGATCGAACCGGGGAATATCGTCCATAGTGGAGCAATAGCCGCTGGATTATGGTCGTCGATAGATCTTCTAGACTTTTTCGTGTGTGAAACAGTTTCCACAAAAAGTACCACATTCCCCTCACAGAGTAACCATGATTCAAAACTCCAATAGGTCCACATCCTTTCTTTTAACACAAGGCATCTCATATGTGTTGTCACTTATGCTTCTTCTCTCCCTCGTCGGCGGTGGCCTCATATGATGTTGCGAATTAGACACAAACACACTTGTGATGAACTGAATACTGCAGCAAAGGCAAAGTAATCTTAACACCACATCATGTACTTGAGTAGGATCGTTTCTTAGCGGTTAGCACAGAAGAAAACATATGCAACAACATATATGGAGGTAAAAATGTTACTCAGCAAACAAGACGCTCCTCAGACGAGTGTCTGATGGCAGGAGTAACAATATGAACAGAAGCAAGCATCAACACTGGGACACTGGATTTTTACGTGGAAATCCACAAGGCCGAAGCCACCCAAACCATCTTCCATTATTATCAAATATGGGATACAACAAGTTCTTCTCTAGATAATACTAGAGGATCTCACACATCACGATTTCTGAATCTTGGATGAACACAACGGGATTTGGGGCTCAAGAGCTAGGGATTGAAACAATCTCATCAAAGATGCTGGAACCGTAGCTTGAAGGAGACACGGTAGTGGATCTGGAACATCACAACCTTGGGGAGGAGCTTGATACGTCTCCAACGNNTCAATAATTTATGAAGTATTCATGCTATATTTACCTATGTTTACAATACTTTTATATGGTTTTGATACCCTTTACATGATTTATTTAGAACCAACCCGGACTGACG
>CBMN011749809.1:0-12686 GCA_000582825.1 Hordeum pubiflorum
AACGGGGTTCGAACCTGCGACTTCTAGCATGACAGACCAGCACTCTAACCAACTGAGCTATTTCGTCATTTTCTAAAAGACTCATTGACGCGAGAGATGCGATGCGACAATATCAGTCTTACAACGACTTGGTTTACCAGAACTGCGGCCTTCACACGATGGAATGGCACAATTCTATTGCAGTCCTCATGGGCTCCGCCATCTTATCGATCGAGAATGGTATCATCACAGAAACTCTTTCCTTTTTATATGCATTTATTAAGAATGCAACTTGGCGATTGTTCTCGGAATTCTTCTTGTTCCCATTCTTGAATTGATTTGCATGAAAATTCAAGTAGACCTCTTAGGAAAGAAAGTGTGAGTTGACGATTAGCGTGCGATTGACCGACCAGAAAGGAAATGAATAAAAAACCAGACAATCAAACAGCTAAAGGTAGAGGTAGAGACGAAGTATAACAAGAAATCAAGGACCTCGTGAGTACTACTTAGGCAGTCGGCCTCATCAATTAGTCATGCCAATGAGATATCAAGCCCTCAATTCCAACGGGGCTACGGACAAGAAAGGTCCTTTCGAGATTCTATTTCCCCTTGGGTCTATCAAGCTAAACAGTTCGTGGGGATATAAGAAGATCACACTTAGACAACTGTCTACACTACCTCTTTAATGATCCGGATTCCATGATGCATAATTCATCTGTCCATATATATTCCTAATTTCATATTCATCACCATTTCAAATCGGGCAAGGAGAAGTCGTCGTGTTGGTTCTAGGATGGAATGATCTTTTGATCCAAAGATGCCGGTGCTAAAACCTCTTGTGTCTCTTTTAATAGGACCGCCAAG
Organism: Hordeum pubiflorum; assembly: GCA_000582825.1. NCBI lineage: Eukaryota > Viridiplantae > Streptophyta > Magnoliopsida > Poales > Poaceae > Hordeum > Hordeum pubiflorum. The sequence continues at coordinate 844 of CBMN011749809.1, forward strand.
GCAAGAGCATTGAGGAAGCAAGGATTCTCCCATAACTAATTAATGTGGGGAAAAAACAAGATTTCACTGAAAAAAGGTGCCTAACCCCGGGATTTTTCGATACTTTTCTTGAAATTGACTGGATTTGAAAGAAAATGCACTCAACCTAACAAATCCTGATCAATTCAAGTGGTAAGTTTAAGGGGGTACATGGAGCTGACGCCGAAGGAGATAGGAATGAAGTAGGGCGGGCAGCTACCCAGAGATTGGAATGCCCTATCGACAGGGAATGCTGGTACCACCTACGGTGGTTGATAGTCTTCAATCCAGACGGTCTCGAGAGTACCTTGACCCATAGCATAGGGCTTGATGTGTCTTTGGGGCTCCCCATAAGGTAATAGAATAGGTAGTTCAGGCACCATCATCAATATGTTGCTGCTATTGAATCCGGTTTTGAATCAAGCAACAAGAGTCCGACCTCAGGGTCCACCATAGAAAGGCATTCCTCAGTCCCAGAATAGCATGCATACGGGAGCCATATTCCAATCATGTGAGCAGACTTCTTCGATAAGCAAGCAGCTGTTCGCGTAGGCCCGGATACAGAGGAAAGGGAGGGGAAGGTATAGAAATCTATCAAAAGAGCACCTTAACGGCGATGCCTGGAAGGAGTCCCTCTTATTTCAGTATATAGGACTTCTTGTCCGCGGGACCTAACTAACTACCCGATCGATGGAAAATAAGGGCAAGTGAATACGAGATCGCACTCAACAAAGTAAAACGGGATGAATTCAATCGCCAAGATCTGCCACTCGCTGATTCCATAAGCACAGAAAGAAGGGTTTACGAATAAAAAAAAGCTACTCATTAGGGTCTCTTTTCATATCCGGCTATGTGAAAACCCACGTACTCTTCTCTGAAACAACCTACCTACCTTTTGCTTTTTCAGATAAGTAAATAAGCGGACCTCCTTTCTGGAGAGAAAGTTTCTACTTTACTAACCACGGGTCTTGATCACAAAGTTCTAAGGTCAATTCTCTAATGAGAACAGACTCTGTCCACAAGGGCCATCAAGCAAACTATATGGAAGGACCCACTCCCACATTCCCGCTCGTGTTCCGTTTTCCTTGTGATTCCTGTAGTCGAAGCAGCTTAAAGAAGGTCAGGTTTGGAACTCGTGAGGGATGTTTCGTTGCATGTGGATCTTCAGCGCCTACTTTGTCTTAAATTTGGTCACCCATGCACTTTTCTAGTTAGGGCTCGACTGGGTCCTTTGATAATATAGGTAAGTCGGGCTTCTTTTTAAGCAATATCATGACTAGAATCTTGAGAGGATGACTACGTCCTTGAAGCTACAAAGTCCAACGAATGTTGAATCGACGCATGACGAAAACAAGGAAAAAGAAAAGGTGACTTCCGTTGACCAAGGAAATCGAAATGTATGTGCCGGTAGAACAAAGATACCATTAGGTGATAAATTGATGCTGCCTGCACGCACAGATTCAGGAGATGACAATTTTAGCTTCAATATGAGATGCCAATGATGCATTCAAAAAGGAATGAGTGCTGCCCGAGTCGACCAAGAAAAGAGGGTAACATCAAAATTTTGGACTACTGAGCAAGCTAACTAAATGGAACGGAGTGCAGGAGATTTCTGATTAGCTTCAGCGGAGAGGACCCTTAGATCCGAAGCAGAGTCATCATGGTCCTGTAACATAGAATAGCCTGCAGCAGTACTCCGCGATAATTCCACCATTTCCTGAACAACATGGAGTTGAACGGTAGCTTTACACTGACAATCCTTCGCCCAACGCTCACCACAACCAATCCAGAGAACCTTCGCGCGCCGATAAGCCTTCAGTCTATCATAAGAAGAATACTTGAAACTAATACTTAGACACTTGAGTAACCAATCAAACCGTACATCTTGTGGCATGCTCACCAATATTGACGTAAAGTGAGGTGATCAGGGTTGATGCTGTGATGCGAAGGGAAGGGGCCACTCAATTCAATTCAATGTCGTAATCCGACCTGGCTTCTCCTGTCCGCACTTGGGACAGATTGATACTCGTTTTTTGCTGGATTTGAACTTGCTTAAAAAGAAAGGACTCAGCTTCCGCAAAAGTGATCGATGGAGAAGCTCAAAAGTCTCAATCCACCACTAGCTATCATTCAAGTTTGAACTTTTCGAGCTCATCCTTACCTTTTCGCTTTAGCTGCTTGTTCCCACTAACCCATTTCATTTTCTTAGCTGGATTCTTTAGAAAGTCTCTCTTATCGCTTGTCCAGAGCCTGGATGTCAACCTTAGCCAGAGCCTGTATCTCACCAGTCTCCATCTGAGCCTCAATCGTGAACTGAAGATGACGTGCGGTCAGCGAGGAATGAATTCGAAAACCCGTACTTGGAGCATTATTGCACTTGGGATAAAGTAGATGTCGAAACAACTTCTTCTTCAAGTTCGCTATCGTGAGGGATGTCTATGATAATATGCTCACTGCATATGAGTTAGTTCATTCCATGAGGTCGAGGAAAGGTTGAAACCATTTTAGAGCTAGGCGTGGTCTCTCAGATGCAGACTAACCCATTTCGACGTGAAGCATCGCATCGGCTTGTGATCCTAAATCTAGTGATTGATTATTGACTTGTCAAGGGCAGGTTGGTGTCTTAATGTGGAGGAATTCCGTACCTAAGATAAGAAGTTTCATTTCATGCCTACCGTAGTCCCTATTTTATTGGGCATAGTCCCCCTTACCTACTCCCGAGAGTAGAAAATCAACATTTATGTCGTTCTTAATAAGAAAGAGATGCTCGGGTAGCAAAGTTGCCTACCATTAGGTATTGTTTGAGCCCGTAACTTCCATTAGGAGAGGCATCCTCGCTCAGTTTCAACTGGTGGTTACTTAAGTTTATTTTCTCTGCCAGATTGCGTTTCAAATTCAGACTTTTCTTTGTTAAACAACGCTTTTGGGTTGCCTAGACCAGAGAATTCAAGAAATAGAGACACGCATTGCCTAATTGGTAGTTTATTTCCACCATAGCTTTACTCAAGTGGAAATCATTTGAATCGAACAAAAAGTTCGTAACCGCTACGCTGCATCGTCCCCTTCAACCGGAATCATCTAGACTACAGATTTCATAACTGCATTTTGCAAGAAGAGAGTGCCTCCCATTCTCTGGAGTAACGATAATAATAACACTCCACGTCGCCTTCAGGCTTGGATCCATTTTATTTAACTTGCATGCATGCACAAGAGAAGGCCGCAGGTTGCATGCAGCCACACGCGATCAGTGAAAGGCAGATCGCGGGCGAGATTAGCGATCGTAGGAATCGTTCGTACCTTTTCATATAATCCGAACGTTTGGTATATATAATAGTCCTATATTTAATTGGTATCGTAGTGTCGATATTTTGTCCTATAAACTTGCTCAAACTTTGCACCAGACAAAATTATGGACCTTCTTTTGAAAGATGGAGGGAGTACTCAAACGATGAAGTTCCACTAAAATTTCACTTGCACCTTAATTACTTCAAAACAAGATTGAGGATATTGTATGCCTCATATCGTGGAACAGAGGGAGTGCCGCTACAAGATCGGAACTGTATGCCTCCTTCTACAAGATTACTGCCGAGGAGAAGAGAAGAAAATGAGTTTATGAATGAATGAACCATAGTAATAAAAGAAGAAAGGACGTTCCCCGCAAAAATAAAGGCGGAAAGGGACGAGAGAGAAAAAAGAGGAGGAAAGAGAGAGACATGGGGGGAGCGCGTGAAGTGTCCGCTGATCAAACGAGGGCTCCTTCCCTCCAACGCAAGCGGACCAGGGTCAGCTAGAATCCAACCGCAACGAACCAAAGCAGAGCACGCGGGCAGTTTCCATTTCCGGCCATCCTACCCTGAGGCGAGCCGAAAGCCCCCTCGCCTCCATTCCATCCATGGCAGCCACCCTCCTTTACTCCTCCACCCAACCATGGCATTGGCATTCACACCCGCCCATAAAGATCGCCACCACCACCGGCTGCTGCTCCCAACCGTCCACACTCCACAGAGACAAGGGAGGAGTCCTCTGGGTCTTTTGGGTGCTCCTAGGTCTTCTTTCTTCTCGGCGAGTAGCTTGTTGAGATGGGGCGCGGCAAGATCGAGATCAAGAGGATCGAGAACTCGTCCAACCGCCAGGTGACCTTCGCCAAGCGCCGGGCCGGGCTGGTGAAGAAGGCCCGCGAGATCGGCGTGCTCTGCGACGCCGAGGTCGGCGTCGTCATCTTCTCCAGCGCCGGCAAGCTCTACGACTTCTGGACGCCCAAGACCACGTGAGTTGTTCTCCCGTTACTCCCAATCTCACCCTCTATGCTTCTAGCCAAGGGCTCTGTTTTTCTTCTTTTCTTTGAACCGGTCACGAAGCTGCTAACTTTGCTTTTGCTGTCAGGCTGCCTAGGATCTTGGAGAAGTACCAGACCAACTCCGGCAAGATCCTGTGGGATGAGAAGCACAAGGTTCTTGCCTGATCTACCTCAGCAGTTTCTTTCAGCACCCATCAAATAAAAATGTTCAGAGTTTGAAAACCCTAGAAAATGTTGTGTTTTTTTCAGAGCATCAGCGCAGAGATCGACAGGGTGAAGAAGGAGAACGACAACATGCAGATCGAGCTCAGGCAAGTGTCGTTCCATCCAGCTTCGATTTTTTTTCTCTCTTTCCAGTTCTACCGGCAGCACTTCAATGTTTGCATGAGTGTGACTCGATTGCGGTGGCTGATGACGGTGCAGGCATATGAAAGGTGAGGATGTGAACTCCCTGCAGCCCAAGGAGCTGATCGCCATCGAGGAGGCGCTCACCAACGGCCAGACCAACCTCAGGGACAAGATGGTAATGCATGCTGGCTGTAGAAAATTCAGAGCTTGCAAGTGTTTCATCTTTGTTTTGTGGAATATTGTTGCCTGTCTCTGATGTTGGTGTTGTCTCCTTGTTCCAGATGGACCACTGGAAAATGCACAGGAGGAATGTATGGGCCCTAAATTTACCACTGCGCTTTGGATTTCCTTCTGTATACCATGGAGTTTCTTGAAGAAGAATTTGTTTTTTTTTCTTGGCAAAGCAGATTCTGATCATGCTCCTCCTTTGTGATTTACGGCAGGAGAAGATGCTGGAGGAGGAGCACAAGCTGCTGGCTTTGAGGATGGTAATTCTTGAGCACTTCCTTGCTTTCTTCAGTCTAGAATTAATCATCCTGCGGAACTGCAGACATGCATCATCTTTTGCCAACTAGTGCAAATGCAGCATAATAATATGCTCCAAGGGCTTGATCTTGGTTTTAGTACAGTGTTGCTAATGCAGTTAGATCATTGATCAGTACTTAATTTGGCTGATCAGAGTCATCTACTCAGCAACCAAATAACTCGCCACTACACCAAACAGCATGCCTGTCTTCATACCCTGCAAACTGATTCACCTCTACCCAGTCCAATTGAATAACTGAAACTTAACAACACAATTCACTGCATAGGTTAAAATTTCAGTGAATGGTAACCGCACTTTCCGCTTTGCTGATAAGTAACCCAAAAGCTGAGATATTACGGAAGTTCTCCTGTTTCCAGCACCAGCAGGACGTCGAGCTGAGCAGCGGCATGAGGGAGATGGAGCTCGGGTACCATCAGGGTAGGGATTTCACTTCCCAGATGCCGTTCACCTTCCGGCTGCAGCCCAGCCACCCCAACTTGCAGGAAGACAAGTAGGCCTGTGTGAACTGAAGCTCCTCTACCTGCAGGCCACAACTGCTAGCTTCAATTTCCTTGTGCAACCTTAAATGTATCTTCCTTTTCATGTCTGGCTTGATGAACTTACCAGTGCTAGTTGTTTCCCAACACATCACATTTAACTAAGACAGTTGATGCCAAGATGTTCCTGGTCTTAGGACTGGAAAACAAGGAACTTGGTATATCATGCTTGTTTAAACTGCTTATCCTGGTGAACAGTTTGTGTTAGTGATGATGGCTAAGGTGCCAAAGTAACAAAGTTTGATGTGAATCCCATTTTGGTCATTTGAATGCCTCGTTCAAAAAATCAATATAATCAAGAGGTAATGACACACAACTCTGGATAAACACAAGAATTACATCATCTAAGCATGTCCCCATTATCCATTAAAGGGCCACTGATAGCGGGCGAAGCGCTGAAGTTGCTCCCAGCTTCGCTGAACATCAAAAAGTTGTGCCCAAATGGCAGCGGCCGATCTGGTATCTCTGGTATGTCCATGTCCCCCTCAAGCATCTTCACCGCCTCGGTGATGGTTGGTCGGAGCGCAACCATCACATGAGCGCACAGAATTCCAACAAGAACAAACCTTTCAATGGCCTCGCCTCTTGGGCTCTCGCATGTCGACAGTGCATCGTCGAGCACCTCCCTTGACTGGCCAGCCTTGATGAGCGTCCATGCCCAGTCGGTGATCAGCACTGGCCCTGTCGAAGCCGTCATGTCAAGCACATGCCGTCCACTCAATATCTCAAGCACCAGAACACCGAAGCTATAGACGTCGCTCTTCTCTGTCAATTGTCCATAGAGCGCGTACTCCGGCGCCAGGTAGCCATGTGTGCCGGCGACCCGCGTCGTGAGGTGAGACTGCCCCTCTCGGCTCCTCCTGGCTAGCCCGAAGTCTGCCACGCGTGCCCGCATCTCATTGTCGAGCAATATGTTGGTTGCCTTGATGTCCCTATGATAGATTGCAGGCTTGACACCATAATGCAGATATTCCAGCCCCTTTGCCACATCCATTATTATGGTCCGCCGTTGTGCCCATGTCAATGCCGCCCGCTTGCTGCCTCCTACTCTGTCCCGGAAGATGAACTCCTCGAGCGATCCGTTGGGCATGAAGTCGTACACGAGGAACATCTGCTTCCCTTCCTCTATGTCGTCATCGACAATGCAGCAGCCACGCAGCGGCACCAGGTTCCGGTGCCGGAGGTGGCTGATGATCTCCACCTCGTTGGTGAACTCCTCGTCACCGCCGTCCATTTCTGGGTTGAGCATCTTCTTGATGGCAACCACGGACCCATCGGCGAGCACGCCACGGTAGACAACTCCGAACCCACCGCGGCCAATGATGTTTCGATCCGCAAAGTTGTCCGTGCCCTTGGACAACTCGGCAATGTCGAACAGTATTGACCCGGTGTTGGGCCTTAGGTGCGGACGCCGATCCTCTGACCCCTCCTCAGGGATCGTGTGGTTCCTCTTCTTGTTCTTGGCGTGCCTTGTCTTTCTCCAGACAAAGAATGCCAGGACTGACAGGACGAGGATGAAGGCGATTGGGATGGTGGTGGCGTAGATGACTGCGTTATTGGACTTGGAGTGCTGGGAGGGAGGGGTGGATAGGCCGAGGCCGAGGATGCAATGAGCGGCGGTGGGGGAGGTGGGTCCCTCGGCGCTGGAGATGCCGGCGGCGTACATGACGGTGAGGTAGAAGCAGTTCTGCTGCGACTCGGCCGTGGCGTTGGGGCTAGCGGCGATGAGGGGGGAGGTGGCGACGATGCCGGCGGTCTGGCAGCGATCGCAGATCGGCATGGACGAGAGGTCGGGGCCGCAGGCGGCGTCCAGGCCCGCGACGGAGGCATTCCCGACGACGGCCCTGTACTCGGCGGCGGTGGTGACGCCGGCGCAGAAGGACCGGGAGGCGGTGAACTCGTCCGGCGACGGGAAGCAGGACTGCACGAGCGAGGCGCCCGGGAGCGAGGCCGGCGTCGCGGCGACCGCCTCCGCGAAGTCGGCGAGGCAGGCGGCGGAGGCCCCCGCGGACGGGACGCGGAACTGGCCCGTGGCGCGGAGCCGGCCGGCGAGGCCGATGCCGAAGACGGAGAGCAGCGTCTGGCAGCACGCCGTCATGTTGGGCGCGGCCCCCGCGCACGGGGTGGGATCCCACGGGAACGTGGGCACGTAGCTCAGGTCCAGCGGGCAAGTCCCGTTACCGCCGCCCGCCGCGGTCGCGCCGTCCGGAGAGCCGGCGAGCAGCAGCGCCAGGAGAAGCGGGAGGATCCGGAGGAGCCTCCGCATCGGCATTTCGGCGAGCAGTTGGTGGTCGTGGAGGGTGGGGAGCGGTGGAACAGGGGTCGGCTTCAGCTTACGTTTGGGAAGACAAAACAAATACTCCAGCAGGCAGGAGGGAGAGAGGGAGAGAGAGGTTGGAGTAAAATGGGGCGGCTGAGCCAAGCCTTGCGTGTAAGGAATTATTTATAGTTTTGTGCCAGGATAATGGTTGCAGAGTATGACGGTGGGCCCTGCGGGGTCGGGTGCGTCGGACTGATGGAGACGTGGGAGGGGCTGGCTGGTTCGACCGGAAGGTGGCTGGAAGCGAAGGGGAGGTGGTGGCTCCGACTTTGCCGTTTTGTTTGACGTGGCGTGTAGGAGTACTGCATACTGCAGATTATGGAAAAAATTTAGTACGAAAATTAGAGAGTTTACTAGCACACGTGCCGGTGCATTGCAATTGCAATGGGAAATAATTAGTTTTTGTTGTATTACCGGTCCGACTAATTTTCTTATTTATTTGGGGAATTTTCTTTTTGAAAGGAAAGCCTTCTGACACTTTATTCAAACATTGATAGAGATACATCTTAAAAAATGCTAGAAGCACGGGATTTTACATACATCTACAGGCTCCTTCCTAACCAACTAAACATGCCCCCCTGATTTTCAGGTGGGTGGGGCCCCTCACTCCCCTTAATCCAATCATCATTTGCCAGCTGAAACTCATCCCGTAAAGCCCGGTAATTATCCGTCGTTGTAGCATTACTGATACATCTTGGAGTACATGCTGGAGCAGGAAGTTGGGAGGCTCATCCTCCCAAGACAAAAATAATTTGAATCATATGCATGCCTCGCTAAAATATGTATCAAGTTGTTTGCTTTCCTACGGCAATGATTAAACTGAACCTGTGGTATTTCATGAGTAAGATGAAAACAGACTGCCAAAATAGCTGAGTATGGAGCTCTAATATCAGCTTCTCCTAAGCTTCAATAATTGCTAAACAGTGAGACTCCATTATAGCCCTTGAACCCATACGATGAACCAGGTCAAGTCCATATTGTAATGCTAGCGTCTCCGTTGAAGCTGTGCAGGGCCGTCTTCAGGAATTCGAGGCCTGGTACAAAATACGAATGAGCCCTTAATTTTTTCCCTTCTTATAGCTAAGCATACTTTCACTTACATTGTGTGTTATTTTATACAATATATCAAATTTATCAACTATCTTCCTCCAAAATTCAACCGCAGAACAATGAACATGTAGCGATTATTACTTAACCACATGTATGAAATGCTCATTAGTCATTAAACTATTAAAAAAATCGTCTAAAATAAATCTGCTTTGGCTTGGACGCACCGCATGGACATGGACTGGTCGCTGATGCCTAAGTTAAAGCTCCCGATCGATCTACCCTTAGCCTTGGCGCCTGCCAACGGCTTCATTCTGCTTTGCTTGGCGGTGTTAGCCCCTACTAGCTAGGAGTAGTTTCTGCTCGAATACGTGGCAGGAGTTCTGCCGCCTGGCCCTACCCTCGCGATCTCGCTTGCGGCCAAGAAGACTGGATCTAGAGGGACCCTTTTTTTAGATGGATCTAGAGGGACTTGGGAAGACTAGAAACGAAGCGGTGAGTTGGCGACATAACTGATCAGTAGTAATTTTAGGAAAGTCTTTGGTCATGCGATCGATCGGGATGGAGCGCGGAAGATGCTCGGGCGACCAGACTAGGCCGGTGGCCCCGAACCATCCAAACAAAAGAAATAACCTAATAGAAAATATAAGCTTGGCCCAAAATTGGGGCCCCTTAAAATTTCGGGGCCCTGTGCGGTCGCACTGCCCGCACAGGCCCATGGACGACCCTGAAGCTGCATCATGAGCATTCAAATAAGTTCCTGCTATCCCCGCCACAACTTGCCCACGAGAGTCACGGACGACTGCAGATACTGCTCCTGAGCCTTCATAAAAGAACGCATATTCACCTTGTATGTTCCTATAGGTGGTTTCTCCCATTTGACATTCTTCACCGCCTCTTCTCGTGCCTTACCCACATAGTTTGAATTTATTGCGTGTATGGCAAAAGTTGATCTTATTGGTGGTTTGACAATTACTTCGTTTTTGCTTCCCGTCGCTCCCACCATATGTACAATGATCCGATAACTATTGCCTCCTGTAATCCGAGATGACCTAGCACAAGTGATTTTTGTTTCGGACATCTCAAGATCTCCTCTAGCACTGCTAAGCCTGAATGGTCAACAACAATTGCCTTGTCGATAAGATGCTCAATTCCCAAGGCCGCACAAACTCTTCGCGCCCAAGTATAGCTGAACATCAAATGCCTAATGTCTTCGGATCCTTGCATGCAATTGGATATTGGGGCGACACCTTGATGTGCTAGTGTGCCAGTACTCCCATACCTGGAATGACTCCCCGGAGAGCACGCCATATATATATTTCAACCTTGCTAGGAACTTGCAGATTCCAAAGAGCATTCCAAACCAGGTTTATTTTTTAAGTTCCCTCTGTACTAGTTACACGTGATGCATATTGATGTTCCCATTCCATGTAGTAGGCTGACAGTACCGAGAAAACAAAAGATCTGGTTTTGTGCCAAGCTATGAAATCATCATGTAGGTGTTCCGACAAAGGTATTCTTAGTATTCTCTCTGTGTGAACCGGAAGAAATATACTCTGAATTAGGTCCTCATCCCATGTTCTGGTATATAGGGGGCAATGAGCTCATCAACCATTCTAAACAGAATGATCATTCTCGTGGGGCTACTAGGTATCCAATGATCCTCTCAGATATTAATTTTCTCACCTGTTCCCACTCTCCAAATATGACCTCTTTTGAAAGTCTGCAATCCCGCAACTATGCTTTGCCATGTGAAGGAGGAGCCCTTCTTTGGTCCCGCTTTCAGCAAATTCCCATCTGGGAAATACTGCTCTTAGTACCTCGCACAAAGTGTTTTTGGGTGCGTGGTCATTCTCCAACTCCACTTTGCCAGCATTGCTAGATTGAATGCATGTAGATCTCTAAACCAGATTCCTCCTTTTTCTTTTGGAAGGAACATACAACGCAAACAAGCTAGCCAATGCATATTTTCTTCCTCCTCCGAGACACCCCACCAAAAGCCTGCCATTGCATCTGTTATTTCTTTACATAAGGAGATTTAATTGACAGGATGAGCTTGCTTTCTTTCAACCGGATCTAGTTTAATTTAGTCTTGGTACTACAAACAACTAGCGGCCATGTCCAATTTAATTTCGTCTCTTATTTTCTTAACTGAATCTATCTTAATTTCGTCTTGATACATTCAACCAATTAGCAACAATGAACCAATCATCATGTTTAAGCCAATCCGCCACGCATGCAACAACCTCCACAATAACCCGTTATTGGTTTTCTGTCACACCCAGTGTTTTGTATCACATCACTATGTTTAATGAAGCTCGAAATCTTGGACCAACAAAAACTTTTTGTGTGGATGTGATGCTTGATTGAATTTCTATTTGTTTGCTTGTTTGAGTGTGCTCCTAATTCATAGAAACTCTCATACTCCCATAACTCCTCTCCTTGATCTAAAACCTTGCCCAATGATGATGACATGTGTATAGGTTATAAAACTATTTTTATACAAAAATATTTTTGCCAAAAAAACATATATAAAATTTAGGTTTTCAAAAACCCCTGAGTTGAGACTTGAACTACAAGTACTTAAATTAGAGTGTACCAAATAATTCAAAACCACAAAAATATATTTTAAAAGTTATCTTTATATTGTATTTAAAGGCTTTTTCTTGAGGCCAGAAATGGTCTTTTATAGGGAAAATTTATTCTTATGTTTCAAAAATATTTAAGAAA
>CBMN011749810.1:0-12476 GCA_000582825.1 Hordeum pubiflorum
ACATTTTTCAAATGCTTGATTAACCAATTCTCAAACACTTGATTAACATTTTTTTAATGCTTCATTAACATTTATTTGAAATACACTATCATTTTTTACCCATAATGTATATTTTTGTATAATTTTTGTATACACAAGAAGTATTTGTCCGTACACAGTTGGCATTTTCGAAATGCCGTGCTATGTTTTTTGAAAATAATAATATGTAGAATGTTTTTTGTATTACATATATTTATAATATTTGGAAGTTTGAAAAATAGAAAAATAAAGCAAAAACATTAGAAAATGTAAAAAAAAACAGAATACCAAATCGGGACCATTTAACGAGGCGCCTGACACGAGCGCAACCTCGCTATAAGCGAGTACGGCTGCCCTGAAAGCTCGAGTCTCGTGAGCCGCTCGAGTTCTACTCGTATTTTGGCTCGATTCGAGATCGACTCAAGAAGAAATGACTTGCGTATGAACAATTTATGTGGCTCGATCGAGAAACAAGCTGATCTTGAGGCAACATTGAGTCGCTCCATTTAGCTCGATAGCCCGATATCACATAATTATCTTGCATAATTTGATAGATATTAAAAAGAAATGGGATAGGTTTTTGCCATGTAGATAGTAATAAAAAATGTTCATATATGTTGTGTACGATTTTCTCCATTTTACCTACTACCAAACATGGAAGCTTAATTAAGAACCGAGAAAATTTTGTGTTGTGGTATGTGGTCAAACTGTGTTAAATATCATGTTATTTTGACCAAATTTTGAGAGCAGACACTTACCTTTGTTTTCTTTTCTTGCTAGTTCATCCATAATCTCTTACTGTTAAGTGCTAGTGTTCAGTTGAGTGAGAATAATTTGAATTATAATGGTTTTTTATGTTGTGTTGTGGCCTACCTTATTTGAAAATTTTGTGCCACATTATTAAAAAACCCATCTTATTTAACTCGAAACAAACTCGAGATCGACACGAGATAGTTGCAAGCTCAGCACGAGCCACTTTCTACAACTCTACCTTGCGATTTGCTCGGCTTGAGCTCGCTCGATATTTAGTATGAATTGAGCTGAGCCTAATCCAACTCGTTTGAACTCGACTAGTTTGCAGCCCTGTAAGAGAGACAAAGGCGCTAGTCATTCTGACGCCAACGAGCGTTAGATAGGAGTTCTCCAACAGGACCTAGACCAGCGTCGTGAGACTAGCAAGCCAATGGGCCATCGTCAATAGATATACTTTTGTGCAGCTGCTACTACGTTCTCGCTTTTCTCGTGCCACGTACAACAATACCGGCTTTCCCATCTCACTCCATCTGACAAGCACGAAAAGAAAATGTGCGGTGGTCGGTGACGCGGTCGGTTCGAGGTGAGCCGACAGGGGCCATCGAAACCGCGTAGGCACGTACGAGTCGACCAAGGAGGCGCCGCGCGTCGCCGACACATCGATCGTCCCGGCCCCGGCCCCGTCGCCATCGCCCCGGATCCCGCTGTCGAGACGGTGTAGTCGACCAACCCCGCCGTGCTCCGCCGTTAGGCGACAGCTCGTCATCAGGGGGCCGGCCATCCCGAGGATGGGCGCGGCCGGCGTGCATGCCTCTGTCGGCCGACGAGACCGCGCACCCGCATTGCTGTCGATCTCCAACGTCACCGGGGCCCCCGCCGTGGCCATGGAGGGTGAACCTGACCTGACGGAGGAGGAGGGATGGGCGGCGTGCGTGCGTGCGTGCGCGCGCGTGTCGGCTCTCCGGCGAGATCGACCGCGCATCCGCATTGTCGGAGCCCCAACCGCCGGCCGCGAGGGAGCTGGCTAGCCGATGCCGATCAAAGACGGAAGTTTTGATTGCGCGCGCCCGTGCGTGTCTCCTGCATGCCTCCACGCTTTTCGAACAAGCAGCGGGTCAGGTGTATCTCTCCATCCAGATATACCATCGGTTACTACGTCGATCGTGTGGTGTGACTCATGTCCACGTTTGCATGCGTAGGAGTGTAGTCAGCATATAGAAGCTAGGTTCAATGCACATTAATTTTAATTAATCAATTCTCCATCAAGCTGCTGGTACGTACGTACGTACTGTGGCAGTAGTCTTCTCCATGCCATGCCCCGAGTCGTCTCGTCTGGCCTCTGCACTGCACGCATGTGGAGGAACATGGACGCACAGGGCACGGCAGGGCATGCGCGCATGTGCGAGGCTCAGCCTCAGCCTCAGCCAAGTGGTCAAGTGGACACCCTGACTGACGGACTGAACATGCACGCACCAGGTCGCGGTGTACGTGGTAGTACCATCATCGGCGCGGCCAGTTAGTCGAGTCGAGCGGCATGCACCGTTTACATGCGCAGCCTTGGTGCCTCCGTATCATGGTAGCATGAAAGGTGCGGTAGCACCTGAAATTTTCCCCACATTCACATGCCCGCCGCTGCAAGCAAGAAAAATGGAGGGCAGACAGGCGCACGCACGGTGCCGCTCTCGCGGGGCCGGCCGGGCGTCGACCATGTGAGCGAGGAGGGATGCCGGGGCGAGGCGGTTGAAGGCCGGGGACGCGTGCCGTGTCGTCTCCGATCGACGAGGCCCGGGACGGATGCGGTGCGCGGCGTCAGGGGGGCCGCGGGTGGTGGCGCCGCGGTCTGGGCCAGAAACGGCATCGTAGCCGCCGCCTCCTCCGCCCCAGGACCAAGCGCATCGGCCGTTGCCGTTGGGCGGGCCACGTCGGGGTAGTTGCGGCCGTGGGGTCCTGCTTGCACCCGCCGCTACCGGTGCCGTCCGTCCGTGCACCAGAGCATGTGATCACCGGCACAGTCCGGCACTGTGTGGCCGCGCCACTGCCCTGCCGCCGCGTCGATCGCCAACCAACCAAACCTGCCTAGTAAATGCCATGGCGTGCGGTCGCCGAAACGAGGACGATGCCGGCCGGCGACGCTTGCCAACTTCAAACCAAGCGCGCGGCGGACCGAGCAAACCTTCGTCCAAATCCGAACGACGGGCGCGCGCGGCGGTACGTGCGTACTCTACGTACGTTAGCCATGTCCAACGGCCAAGACCCACCCACGGCGACGGCCGTTGCGACGGCGCCGCGTGTCCCACCGAGGTCCGTCCCGCCCAACGCGCCGGCGCCAAGTGTCAGGCCGGTCCAATGGCCGGCGCGCCGCTCCAGCCTCCCCGGACGTTCGCCACGTACGGACGGTGACAATTACACGAACTCCCATCCGATCGACACGTAGCAGTACGTGAGAAAAGAGTGAGATTGAAGTGAAAGTGAATGGACGATTAGTCCTGTTTCTACTGATTCTCAAGTATATATATATATATATATATATATATACAAGGAGTGTCTGTTCGGAGCCATCCTTCCAGAACAGGTGTCTGTTGGCATTAGAGAGATAGAGAAGAAGAGGTGTCTGTTCGGAGGCATCCCTTCAGAACAGGTGTCTGTTGGTAAGAGAGAGAAGGGACATGACAGTTCGAAATTGAACACACCCATTTGCTAATTAATCTACTAATTAGTTTCTAACACAATCGAGCCATCCGTCTCAGGACGTGCGTCGTGGTGATGGCCACTGGCCATAGTTTCTGGGTCCGTAACTGCCGGCCGGTTATGGAAAAGTTAGGTGTTTCTTGTGGGCGAGGAACGGTTCGTACTACGTAACTTAGATGCTCCGCGCCGAGCACCCGACACGTGTGTGTAGACGGTTAGCAGAGGTGTGGGTCGTCGTCACACCTAAAATGACGGGACGTCAGTTGCACTAATCGGTCAATTAGCATGCGTACAGTGCAGTGCTTGCTTGCTCCGATGCTTCCACCACCGACTTGTACTACGTACTAGGAGTAGTGCCAAGCATAGAGTTTGGTTTAGCCGGTACTCACCGCTGGTGGCAAGGATCGATCGATTGCACAGGTAAAAGTCGTACGTGCCTAGGGTTTAACTGAGCCGGCTGCATGCACCTAGGTGGCTGACGAGGCATTAGAGTGACATACTGACATGACAATTTACTTACTTACTTAGATGATTATAGTGGGTAGACGATGACTTTTTCCCGGATCGAGCACGGATGTCTATCATACGTGGCACGATGTCTATAAAAATAATTTACATCATCTTGAGATCGATGAAGTCGTCATATACATTTTCATGATAAAATATCTCCACTCATTGAAAGCACATTGTCAGAAGACCTGAAATAAGTAAAAAAATATGCAAGCATTGTGCCACGTTTGGTTCGCGATGCACATCATAATTGAAACCTACGAGTACGTAGCTAGTGGAAAGAATACTACCTCCTTTCCGGTTTATAGGGCTTAACTCAAAATTTGTGTTTTTCCATTTTACAAGTCTCGTTTCTATTGCTTCTTACTCCCTCCGTCACAGTTTAGAAGGCACGGTTAAATTTACGTGCGTTTCCACAATAGACAAGGTTTAGGGCGCATTGCATTTACTCCTAGTAGCTAATTAGTACTCCGCTGTACTACTCCTATATGCATGCGTAGTGTGAATGCTATTTTTCAGCTCATCTCACAGCCAATCAATAACCACCTAGGTCCATGCCTTCTAAACCGTGACGGAGGGAGTATCACATGTTCAGATTTTGAGGTGCATTAAATTGCCACATGCAAGGTTGAAGAGAAAACTAGCCAATGCATGTAAAAGGTCTTGGTTATTTATTGGCTACACATGCATGCATTGCAATTAAAGCATTGATAAACATAATTTTTTGAGGAAAACGAGCACATTAATTATGTACTTTTGCAAACTACTAAAAATATTCCACCACTCACAATCGACCTTGGTTGGTGAGATTTTTCAATTGAGCCCTGTAAACCGGTAGCAAATTAGCTAGTAGAACTAGAGCATTATTATATAAGAGGCCATGCATGACTTCACTTGCCATTCCACTCTCTTATCCACCGCGTCGCGTGCGCGTGCAGATTAAAAACGGATCTCGCCGGCACTAATTTATCCGCATCCTCGACCACTTTACGGAAGAACGATATAGAAACCGCATCACTAGCGCGTCTCCAAATACTGGTCGACCCACTGACCCACACTCCCAGAGCACGATCGACCCTGCATGCGCAGCTAGCTACCGACCACGCTGACTGACCCACGGCGGGGGACGACCCATCTCGGTCATCGCCGGGAGACGTCACCGGGGAATGGATGGATGCACCGCCGGCCACAGCGTACGAGACAGCGGTGTGCGGGCCATCGGGGTCACGACATGCGCCGACGCGATCTCGACGGATCGGGCTCTGGATTAAGAAACGCGCTGGAAACCTCCGATGATGATCCGGTGGTTGTCGAGATGTTGTGATCACCCGGCCGGCCCCGTTGGGATACTATAGGGATGTGTGGACCGTGACTCGGCCGACAGGTGGACCAACGGGGGGCGCACACGTTTGAGGGTGCAACCCGATCGATGACCCGAAAGCTACCTAGCACATTTGGGCGGTTGGAGTGTATGCACGGTGGCTTTTAGTTGTTAGAGCATCTACAACCGACCTTTCTTCATTTGTCCAGACAGATAGGCCACACTGTATCCGGATCAAAAGATTGTATCCAACAGACTTTTTAAATCTAGTTTAAATATCCCGCACCCCTAAAATCAAACCCATATGTAGGACAGATATAAGGGGGACATGGAGAAGATGAAAAGAGTGCCTGCAAGTTCATGTTCTGAGTCTCTTCTCTATTTACCTCCATGTGGCATGTAATAAAAGTATAAAAAGGAGTTTGGGACAGAGGTGGAGCTGAACTCTCACCTTTGTTGCTGTTTTCTGGTTTAGGTTGGCTGTTAGCCAGGTTGTGGTTTTTCTTTTCTAGCTGTTCTTAATCACGCAGCAATAGCTTGCTGCGACGTTGTGTAAGACTCTGTTTTGCTTCATTCTATAAAAATGGGGCAGGGGTGAAACGCCTTCCATTCAAAAAAAAGATATAAGGAGCTTCACACGCGGCTGCCACATCAGACCAACCTATATCGGCTCATCGCCCACTTGGACTAAACCCTAGCCCACTCACGACCGCTTCAACCGCTTCAATCCGCTCTGCTCCCTGTCCGTTCCCCTTCTTGCTCCACCATGGTCGGCTTAGGCAGTGGATCCGATAGCGAGCCCAGCCTCATTAACTAGATGTGCTCGCCAAGGAGGGTTCAAGCTCCACCTCGCACGGCGAGGAGCCCACCCTACAGACGGCGCCTCCAGCCTTTGCATCTCCAGACAACGTTAGGTGCTTGTGCCGGCACCAGTGAGCCCGCGGCTCCTCGAGTCGGAGGCGTGGATCGCTCGTCGGACGAGCCAGAGGGCGGCACGTGTCGGATCTAGCTGGTCCAACTACGGGTCGTGCAAACCCGTGCTTGCTACACTACCCACCGACTCAGAGCTTGACCTCGTCCGCTCCTCGACCTCTGCGGACACGGACGTCCGTCACCAAGGCATTGTAGCTTTGTTTCACATCGAGAAGCCAGAGCGGTTCGTCGGGCAGAGGGCGGCCAATGCGGAAAAAGCTCATTGCTCCACCAAGGATCAAGCATGTGCAACCCGGCGTTTGGTCAGGCTAGCCTTCTCGTCTTCGTCTGACAATGGCGGCAACAGTACGGAGACTACGATGCCCCTCTGACCGCCGACGCTTATGCCGAGGAGTACTACTGCTGCTCGAGAGACCTTATGCCCGGCGAGGAGTACTATTGCTGCTCGAGAGACCTTATGCCCGGCGAGGAGTACTATTGCTGCTCGAGATCCTTACTGGTTGATTTATATTTTGTGAAGTTGCTACGTTTTATATCTAGTTATAAGCTGAACTTGGTATGTATGATGTTACTACATGGTAAATTTAGCTTCATGATATATTTTTAGAGATTTTTTATAGAGAAAATAGCTACATGATATTGACCAATGTTGCATGAAATTGTATGGATTTGAGGGTTACGTAGATGCGTACTGGTTGATCTATATTTTGTGAAGTTGCTATGTTTTATATCTGGTTAGAAGCTGAACTTGGTATGGCTGATATAGCTGCATGGTATTCAACAATATTGCATGAGATTATATGGATTTGAGGGTAACTAGATGTTGTCCGCGGACATGTAGAGAGTATAGAGTCATATTAGTCCAGTATCCGCTGTAGGTGCTCTTAGAGCATCTACAGCCGTGGACAGCAAATTTGATCCATCAAAAGCCCGCGGACGCCCCCGAACAAGTCTGCGGACACTGACCGGTCACGTCTTATATTTGCTTCTCTGAATTCGGATACCTCATGCTTCTCCGGACGACGTTCCATGCTTGTGTCGGCACCGCTGAGCCTGCGGCTCCTCGATTCGGAGGCGTGGGTCAGTGATCGGACGAAACAAAGGACGGCATAGGTCGGATCTAGCCGGTCCGTCGGCGGGTCGTGCAGACCCATGCCTGTTGCGCTACCCGCCAACTCAAAGGATGGCCTCGTCCGCTCCTCGACTTCGGCGGAGACTGAGGATAGTCACCAAGGTACCGTGGCTTTGCTTCGCATCGAGGAGCCTTAGCGGCTCGCCGGGCAGAGGCGACCAACACGGCAAAAGCTCATTGCTTCGCCAAGGATCAAGCATGCGCAACCCGGCGTCTGGCCAGGCTACCCTTCTCATCTTTGTCTGACAGCGGCGGCACCAATACCGAGATGAGGATGCCCCTCTGGTTGCCGACACCTATTCTGAGGAGTACTATCGCTACTCCAGAGATCCCAAGGGGAAGGGCCCGACGAGGAATTGGTGAACTCCGCCGCTCACATCGTAGCTATGTTTTAGTTGTATTTCTTCCTAGATCCTTACTACTTGATCTATATTTTGTGAAGTAGCTATGTTTTATGCCCGGTTACAAGCTGACTTTGGTATGTATGATGTTACTACATGTTAAATTTAGCTACATGATAAAAAAATTAGAGTTTTCTTTATAGAGAAAATAGCTACATGATATTGATCTATGTTGCATGAAATTGTATGGATTTGAGGGTTAGTCATAGAACCTTACTGGTTGATCTATATTTTGTGAAGTTGCTATGTTTTATATCCGGTTAGAAGCTGAACTTGGTATGTTTGATGCTACACTACGTGTTAAATTTAGCTGCATGGTATTGATCAATATTGCATGAGACTATATGGATTTGAGGGTTACGATATAAAGGGAAGCGGATGCGGACAAATAAGGAGTAAGCGCATCTACAGGCGGGCGTGCCAAACCCGCCTCACACGTCTGGACGGATGGCCCGATCACTGACCGGTCATGAAAAATTGACCCAGACGGGCGCCTCAAACGGGCCTCAGACGCCCGGGCTGACCGACACCCCTCATATCTAGCCCAAATATGGGGCGGATATGGGGGCGCACATGCGCATCCGCCATGTAGGACTGCCGCTGGAGTCCCACACGAAAAATAGTCCCAAACCCGGCGGTCTGAAGCTCGTCTCCTCTGTTGGACCGATGTCGCCGCGTGGCGCCGCTCCGGCGGGACGCTTACTCCCTAGCCCGGCTATTTACACCGACCGCCAGCATCGAAACCCTACCCCTCCACATTTTCCCCTTCCGTCCACCGCCACCGCCACTTTCCACTCCCCGTCTGCCGCCGCTGTTCCTAGCCCGGCTATTTAAGCCATGTGCCCACATCACCGCCACTTTCTAACGCGGGAGCGCCTGCTGTAGCTCCTTGAGCTGATCCAGGCAAGGCGTGAAGTCCGAATCGTTGCGGGGCTACCTCTAGATGCAGTGGATCCGGAGGAGGAGGAGAAGGAGAAGAAGGAGGAGGAGGAAGAGCCGGAGGAGGACGTGTGGGACGCGGATCTGCAGGCGGAGCAGCAGGCCATCCTCGATTTCATCCTCTCGGAGTCGGATGCAGAGGCCAGACGCCGTTGTCGGCAGGAGATGGAGGCGGAGCAGGCCGCGAAGGAGACGGATATGCTCGCCTACATGGATGAGGTCGAGAAGGAGGCGGAGGAGGAGGAGCCGGAGCCCTCCTACGCGCCCGTCTACCCAGCGCCCGGCACTGACGTCGCGGACATCTCCATGGCTAGCTAGGTAGTATGTAGAATTTTTTTCCATGCTTTGTATGGATCTGAAGGTAAAAATATGAAAGACTCGGATGAATAATAGCAAATTTGAGATGTGACTGATCATTATTCGTGGAGGTGTCTAGATATGCCCGCAGGCGTATAGGGGTCGGATTTGTCAAGTCCAACTATAGATGCTCTAACTGCCCGCTGACATGTAGAGAGTCCAGAGTCACATTAGTCAAGTATCCGCTGTAGATACTCTTACGTACTACCTGGTGGGGCACATGCGTGTGATCGAGGCGCCCGTGGCCGGGTCGGGGCTTGGACTTGGACTCCTCTCTTGTCCCGGGGCGCGTGGCCGGGTCGCCGGACTGACAAATGCGCGGACGGAGCCATCTCAAGCACCGGCCGTCTTGTTAGCATAGGACTTGTGAATTGTGATCGGTCAGGGCCACTGGACTGCTAGCTGTGACCGCGACCGCGACCGACCTTCGTCGTGGATGTGGATCAGGGAGCAGCTTCTCGATCCGGGGTTGCACGTCTCTGCAGACCCTAGCGGTCGCTATACCGTTATCGCACATGAAGTTTCGTCTCAGGCGCACCGTGTCGGGCGTCGATTTATCCGTTTGTACTCGAGGTATCGGAAGGTGGACCTTCTGTTCTCTACTGCAGCACGGCGTACGTGGACGAATGGGCTCGAATGCATGCAAGCAAGCATGTGCACCAGGACAGCAACGACGACGAAGAAGATACACTCATACACACGTTGATCCTCTGATGGTCACGTACAAATCAGGTCCATCAGATTCAGATCCTTGGATCGATATCCAGCTAGAGCGCGCCACACGGGTAGCTAGCTATACCTGTCTTAGCTTAGCTAGCTAGGAGCTGACATTGGCACGTTCTAGCTAGTGCACCCATGCGCTCGCCATTAGAGGCCGTGCGGCGCCCTTGTTTGTTTACGTAGCGGCTGATACGCCCCCTCGATTCGCGCCAAAGCGCACATGCATGCATGCATGCAATCACAGAGCGGCGCCATGCATAATGCATATGGTCGCTTCCGTCAATCTGGCCACGTATACCGGCCGTAGAATCTCTCTCTCCCCCTGATACCACCGGCCCCGGGCACAGCAAAGCCTCGCCGGAGCGTGGTGACCGAGACACACCCGTGATCGTGAAGGCACGAGGAGAGGCGCAAGGCAACAAGGCGAGTATATACGGGCCGATCGAGAGATTCTGTCAGGGCACAGGCGGCACTGTTCCGAGGAGTACGTGAACCTGGTCCCGGTCGAGCCGGCCGATCACGCACTCCACAGGGAAACGAAAACACTGCTGCTCCCACGCCGGATGACGACGGTGATCCGCCAAACCAGGGGCAATCATCGCCGCGTTTGGGCTGGCTGCGCCGCGCAGATGGCGGGTGCGCAGATGGGTGCTAGGTTGACGGACGGTAGTCGGTAGACTGGCCGTTGTTGTCGTCGAGGACACGGCCGAGAGGGAGAGGGGAGAGGCAATCCTGCAACTACCAACGGTCGTCGTGGGGAGGGCCACGTGGTGGCGGGCCCGGCCCGGGCCTTGTCGGCATTGCCCGCGGCAACGTGGCGGGGCCCACCCACCCACCTGCGAGCCCTCTGGGTTGGTGGCCCGCAGGCAGCAGGACACGGCGGCCTTGCGTGGCACCTCGTACGGCCCCACCTAGGATCCGGCGGGGGCCCCGCCGAATCGTCCCGGCGGTGCCACCGATCCTGTCCCGCGCAGTGCATCGTCACATGCACCCACTGTTCCCACATGCAACCTCTGCCATGTCTTCCTCTTGACCGTTAACGCATCTACGTGAGAGACCACGACATGCTCCAAGATACCGAGTTGCTAGCACCTATGTACAAGGACATGTACAATAGTGCGTATGGTATCTGTCTATATGTACAATAGTATGTATGGTATCTGTCTATAAAATTCCTCCAAATCATTTACAGACAATAATATGGTGGAAAAACTATTTTTTGCAATAACTACTTGTGAGAGGAGAAATTACACACAACATTCGTACAACAACAAAATCACCGTCTGTAGTTTTTGTGTAAAATTCCTACAAGCCGTATATAGACCTATGAATAACATTTTCTCTCTTCCACTGACGTGGAGTCCGGACGGAATAGGAGAAGGCGATATATCGAATAAGCTTGCAAGGGCGCGACATGGGGAGAGACTCGCGACATGGCGGGCGTGATCCACGGTGGCCCTCGTGGTATATACCGGACCTCCTGGCGGCTGGACTGCTCGAGTATCGACAAGGAGAGGTCATCTACCACGTCGCATAGCAGGGGGTTCTGCTCGCTGATGGAGATGGATTCCGCGTTGACTCACGTGCACATCGCGTGGGCGAGAAGTTGGTACCGCGCACCACGGTACACGTCCCGTGTCATGTGGCACGTATTGGGGAGCCCATGGTGCGAGTTGGAGCTCTCGTTGGGCGACGCGCATGTCGGGTGGGGGAGTAATGGGGATAATAATCTTCTGTCTCGAGTTGGTGAGCGTTTGTCTTCACAACGCCTCCCCACTTCTTCTTCCCCATTTGCCCAACGAGATCCATTGCCCTGTAAATCAAGTGGTGAGGAGAATCGGGAGGTTGGTGGTTATGGAGGAGGCGTGGCTGAGGTTCAAGGAGAGAAACACTCGCAAGATGACGCGGTTGCGCGAGATCTGAGCATCGTTTGCCAATCGGGAGGAGATGAAGGCAGAGGCGCATACGGTTCTGGACTCGCTAACAGAGGATGTAGAAGAAGCCTTGTTTGGTTGCGAGGAGTGCAAGCACATCCTGGAGGTGCTGTTCTGGGCTATGGAGCAAGCGGGCTTACCGATTCCGACGGCGAGGAGGAGGTGGGTGTCGTTCATCTCCTTCTCCACCACGCCGATAGCGCCCTCTATGTGTGCGAGTAGAGAAACTAGTGCTTGCACTATCGGCTCTAGGCTCCGTTCATGCACCAATTACGATCCAGGAAGAGGTAGTGGCTCCAATGGCACCAAGGGCGAGGGGGAACGTGTCTGGTGGAGCGAAGCTGGCGCTCACCATGACTCCGGCCGGTGGATCGCCGCTTAGTGCGCCTCACACAGCGTCGCAATTAGGATCTTCCTCAGCTAGTAACCGGTTCTGGTTACTAGCCGGGGAGGATTCTGAGGACGCTTCCAACGAGGGGACGACCAAAACCTCTGCATCCAGTAAATCTTCTGACCCACCTCGATACATTCATTCAACTGCTCGTATGGAGGCAGGGATAGATGGAAAGTATAATAGAAAACAACGTCGTATTAGACAAATTAATCAATCGAGAAGTGATATTGATAAGTACCTGTGTAGTATGCTTCTTAAAGATGTTGAGGATAAAAATCATATGAATGTGCTCTATTTCCCTACCGTGGATTCTGTTGGGGAACGCGACAGAAAACAAAAATTTTCGGTACCGCGAGCACGCCCACGATCACTATGG